>JANHGN010008935.1:20951-58472 GCA_024605025.1 Megaceryle maxima
ATAGATGCATGTTTTAGTTTTGTGTCTGGAAACTCAGGCATAGGATTAAAATTTCCTAAGTATAAATTATTATTTTAAAAAGAAAAACATGAGCACCTCAGTCTCCTGAATATTTGCACTGAGTGTTAATATAAATATATTTGTACATGAATGTTAAGTAGAGAAATGAAAGGTGCATGATTAATAACAATATGCAAATTTGAAACTAATTTATTGGTGTTATACAAAGGGCAAACTAAGATAGTGTTTGGCCAAATATGTTTACATACTTCATATTTGCATGAGTTTATTGAACATGCAGTGTGAAATCACCCATCTTTGCATAAAAACTGGATAAGCACTTTTTTAAAAAGAAATAATTACTTAATTTTCAAAGCCTCAACAGTTGTGTCTGTTCTCCTACGTCTCCTGTACTCTGCTCTAATTCTACTTAGAAAGGGGCAGAGGATAAACCCATGTCCCCCAGTACATGATCTACTTTTGCCATCAGTAACTCTCTCAGGACAGTATAGATCCCTCTGTCACTCCTTTTCAATATGAAGTTGTAAAGCTTCAGTGTTTTGATTAACCTCATGCACTGGGAAGAGTCTTTTCCCCTCATGACATACCGTTTGGCATTTTATCAGGAAAATGATAGAAAGATATGTTCAGTTGTTTTCATGACTACTTTTTACAAAAGCTGGGGTTTATATTCTCATTTGCACTCTACAAACTCTGAAAAAGACTCAGCTTCATGGTAAATGACTTTTCCATGATTAAAAAGTTAGACTCCCATTTTTATCTTCCTGCTTCAGTGGAAAATAAATCTTCTTTTGTCTCAATTTTGAGTAAATTGTATGAAGCATATACAAAAATATATTTTGTCCTTAATTAGCTTCTTCAAGTTTTTTGCAGAAGGGTTACAATTTGACTAAGATCCCTTCCATCTGTTACAATATGCTTGCTTTTATTTTGACTTCCCGTTGTTGTCTTAGCAAATATCACATGAATCATTACCGTTTGTTTGCCATCCCTTTTTTTTGTTTTGTTTCTCTTCCTCCAAATGTTTAAAACATCAGGTTGAATGAAAGGTTAGAAGTACACTGTTATTCACATTTGCCCCATCTTATTAAAACAAATAAACCAACTAGTTATATAATTTAAATGTGCTTCAGCTATGGCTTGCAGATGCTTTTATCAGCTCTGGGCTGAAGGGGTTGTGTGCATTCGGGCATGCACGTACAACTGTTCCTTGAAAGGGATAAACCTCATTAGATTACAGGTGCCTGGAAATAACTTCAGAGAAAAGAGCTGCCATTTTCAATAAAGCTACTTCCTAACAGGAAACAAAATTTATTATGTTCTTTAGCAAAAGTGAGCCGCTTTTCTTTTATTTAGATAAAAGCAACCCCATTTAATGTCACAAATATTTTATTTCCTTTAACCTGTTGGACTGAGGTTGGAACATAATATTTGTCATTCTAATACTCTAGCTTATAAAATGTTAATGAAAAGAGCTGTAATGATTCTTAAGTTAGAAAATACGTTTTACACTTAGAAACTATTTCATTTATTTGCCACACGAACTTTTCTTGTACAGAGAGTCAGAAATGGTTCGTAATTGTCTCAGCTTGCTAGAATTGAAGTTAGCAGTTTATAATGGATGTAGGGTGTGGCAACAGAGTGTAGATATTAAATTTCAGTACAAAGTCTCTGCTGTCTTTAGTGAGCACGTGTGCTAGTCCTGGGAATTTTTGTATGGCAACATGCAATTTTGAAAGAGGACTCTAAGCTCAGGTCAGCTCAGTCACTAGCCATGGAGATGGACTTCAAATGGATTTTTGAGTCAAGAACCTAAACAGAGAAGAAAGAGAGAGAGAAAGAAAGAGAGAGAGAGAGAAGGAAAGAGAGGAAGGGAGGAAGGGAGGAAGGGAGGGAGGGAGGGAGGAAGGAACGAAGGAAGGAAGGAAGGAAGGAAGGAAGGAAGGAAGGAAGGAAGGAAGGAAGGAAGGAAGGAAGGAAGGAAGGAAGGAACTTTAGAAAACAGAAAAGTTAAATTAGAGATCATTTCAGACTTGATAATAAAGTTCCCATCCTCACTTGTTCAGTTGTGTTATTAATGAGAGAAAAATTGACCTAAAATTAGGTGTTCTTTACTTTGAAAGCACAAAGAGATTAATAGATCCATGACTCAAATATCCCTAAGACCTGTTTTGAGTGAAGATCACCTTATAGCACTGGCCTGTACATATTTGACAAAATTATATTAACTGCAGTTAGGAATTCTAATGATTAAAATTTTAGTAACTCTGATGTAAGGGTTCCTGGTTCATGGGCTGACATTTACTATTCTACAGCTCACAAATTACAATCATAAAAAATAGAAACTAATAATAAATTAAGAAAAAGTTATCCAAACCTTGACATCCTAACTTTCCAAAGTTCCCACTAAGATTTTGGATCTTATAATTCATTTTAATTCTCATACCTTATTTGGTTCCTGTTTTCTCTTTTAATATGGACTTTGTGGGTTTCTTTCTTATTAGCTCACTGTGACATGCTCTGTATCTTTTGTTTTGTTGATTGTGGGTTTTTTTCCTCAAAGCTCCTAACTATAGGAAATGCTTGTCCTATTACTAAGGAGAGTTTTCCTCAGTAGGCTTTTCTATGATAGTAGCTGACTGCATTCCGATGTGACACCTCCTTTGATGTTGATTTGCAGATCTTCATAAAACCAAAGACAACAATCCGCTCTTATGATAGTCATGATGATCACTGTTGCTTTATTTATTTTAAAGCAGCTCTCAGAATACAAACTAAAATATGTTTGGATGGCAAACAACCTCAGTGTGACTTGCACTGAGTGTCAGAAATATATGCATTACCAGCTAATGGATGATTTATTTAGTTTACAACCTATGACCAAACTTAACATTTCATTGTAGAATTTTATCACTTTAGGAGGGTGCATATTAATAGGAATAATATTTGAGTGGGTTTATGTTTTTCGCTCAGAACATGTTTGGCCCATAGAGATATTTTCTATAAGCTGCCCACAGAACACTAGTGTGAATCATTCCCCAGCTGATATCTCTGTGGGAATGCATTTCGAGGCATATGATCTGTTTCAGCATTGCAGACTTTTATGTCAGTTCCATTTGTTTGTTTTTTTATAACATTTATGACCTTTTAACTATTTGGACATGTTCATTCAAAAACCTCAAGATGATTCTTAATTAAAAGGGTTGATCTAAAAAAAATACTCCCTCACTCTGGCTAGAATGTCTTTCATATCTGTCCACAGACAAATCCAAGTGAGATTTAGGAGTAGTGGCATTGTCAGTTTGAGTTACTAGTACGATATTATGTGATCTTGCTGAACACTGCCATTTGCAAAAGAGCAATTGAAAAAGATGACAATCTGCTAATCATGCACGGTTTTATTTGGAAATTTATCAGTATTTTCCAGTTTGTGTTCCAGGAAGTTTTCTGTGTGTCTATTGTATATAACAGTATGTAAATTTGGAAAACTTTACCACAGATCAACAACTTTCAGTAGTCTAAAAATATATTCCAACTTTGCAAACATTTTTGGAGAACATTGTGTGTGTTTGTGTCTGTGTAGTATATGACTGCATGCATATGTCTATGTTTGTGTGAATAGTATATTCCATACTGTTTTATGTTAAATTGTTTTTGTGAAGATAGACAAATTCTGCATTTGTTAACAATGGAAATTAATGCAACTTGCATATGTAATTTAGTCTTAAATAAAAGCTGCTCAGGAGGCACAAAGCAGAGACATGCTCATGATTTGGGATTTAGGAGTAGTGACATTTTCACATTGAGTTACAAAGTATGAGCTTGTTTGATTTTCACTGGTCACCTGCATGATTTGTAGATTTTTACCTGTGATTTTAACCTTGAAATCATGAAGGCCTATCAGTGGTAATGCTCCACTGGTATTCAGACAGGAACACTGGCTACACCTAGAGGCGAAGTGATTCTGGTGTCTTTGTCAACACTGAGAAATTCCAGTCATTTCAGAAGAACCTCTGGAGAATTAAAATTGAGAAATGCTTAGGAAAAGGGACAACAATCAGATATAGGTATTGTATTTGCTAAGCACATTATGATGCAATGTTATGACTCTGCAGAGTGAATTACGTCTTTTTTTCTTGGCATGGTTTGATGCCTTTGCATTTCTGAAGTGCAGTGCTATTTGCTTGGTGTGTATTCTTCATGAATGGCTACATGAACTTCTCAGCTACACACAGGAGCATGCTGTAGGAAAAGTATAGAGCCTAAAGAAATTATTTCTCCATATTCTCCCAAACTCATGATTTGAGAGGGTGGTGGGTAGTTCCACAGATGTTTCCATTTTCTTCCATGTTGGCACTACAGGTTCCAAAGAAAAGGATATTAATTTTGCACCTCATTCTTTCCAGACTAATCTTGAGAAAATAAAGGAAATAATAATAGATAATTCATAGCAACTTTGCTTTATCTATATCATAACAAAACAGGTTTTATTCTAAATTTTATGTCCCTAATGCTTGCTGTGTTTTCCCATATGTTAGGGGAATCAGTCAAACACATTAATAGAGAATATATCTATTTTTTAATAAGCCTAGAAATTATATTAGATCAGTTGCTGAGTTCTTATATGGCTTTTCAAGAAATTTTCAATAAAGATGATTTAATTGCACTTTTAATGGTCCATCATATAGCTATTTGAGGAACAGGAAGATTTATGTTTATAGTATATATACTTCATAAATGCTTTTAAGTTATATAAACAAACATACTCTTACATGGTAAGGAAGTTGCTTTTTAAAGCTTCTCATTTCTATTCTTGTTCATTGTCTTTGGATACAGAATACAGGATTAGATAGTATCTTTCTTTTTTTAAAAGTAAAAAATCTGCTACTGACTTCACCGCCAGATTGGGTCCTTAAACTGTGTAAAATAGAGATGACTTTTGAAAACGTACTGCAGTTCTCTGACAATTGTATTTAATTTGTTGGTTGCTACAAGTATTCAGCTTCCTACAGCTGAAATTTTAACTGAGAATATGCTTAACTATTTTCTTTTAAAAGCTGTATGGAGACAATATAGTACAGTGAAATACAAGTTACTGTCTGTAGGTTATCTTAATGTGGGAATTACACTTTGGCACTCATTAGCAAGGATGCATTCAGGATAGCCAAAGTGCTGGTATATATGCAGAGTAATTCTCCTACAGAGGTATCAGGACAGCTTTAGTGCTGTAAATGTCTATTGTGTTTATTCAGTATGTTTGGGAATATTACATGCAACTATAGCCAGTAGTAGCTCTGACTATATTGTACTTGATGCAGGTTTTCATTTGAGGTGGGTTACCATACCTTCAGTTTTATCAAGCTCCATTTCAGAGGTCCTTCTTTCTCTCTGGAGTTCTTATAAGCATATTGGTTACTCTTCATGCATCACATAAGAATAAATGTCTTTAAGTTAAGGTGTTACTCAATTTCTTTTTATCTCTTCAGTGCACAGCAACCCTAAAGAGCAAAGAGAGTGTGGAAATGGTTCTGAGTGGAAGCACTCTTAAGTGGTGGGAAAGTTATTATCTACTCTGCCAAAGAAAGCTGGGAATGTAAAAAAGTTAGGGATAGGGGGCAGGAAAACATAAAGACAGGAGAAAGTAGCAAGAGGGGCTACATGCCAGAAGCTTTCAAAAAAAACAACTAGTACTGAAAAAGGAAAACCAGAGAGACACTAGGTAAGAATCACTGTGACAGAGCAAGTGATTCTACCCTCTCATTTTTTCCCCAGCAGTTCTGTTAGAAACTAGACAATACAAATCGGAAAGGGGTGTGAAGAAGGGATGAATTTTTACAGCTGTATGTGATACATTTGTCTGCTTTAAAGTTAAACTTTTCTTTCTCTCAAGAGTTAAAGAGTAAGCTTGTGGAAGTAATGCCACATGTTTCAATGGTAGCGAAGCATTTCAAATATTTCAGCATTCATTCATACAGGATTATCTCACACAATTGTTTTCCTGTATACTTTATATGAATTTTAAAGACTGATTTGGAATAAAAAAGTTAGACTAAGTAAACTGTAACAGAAAGAAAAACCTCTGAAATCTTATAAATGTTTGCTGATTTTACTTAGACCAAAAGAATGGTTTCATGCAGACCTCAAAAGCTGAGATACAGGTTGTGCTTCCAGATGCAATATATTCTAAAATACAAGTAGTGTTCCATATTTATGCACTGTGGAGGATTAATATGTTTCATAATGTGCTTTACTCACAAGGGAGCAACACTTTCTATTCTACAGGTCAGAAAACTAAGAAGTTTTTCTGTGTTTCCTGTTTGAAAAAAAAAAATAAAAAATCTTTGTATTGCTATGGGAATAGATGCATATAAGATGTTTATGTCCCCAGTGAAGAAAAACTATTTCATATTTGAAAATTAGGTGAAAATATGTTATGGCAGAATGTTCTCAAGCTTTTCTAGATCACCTGTTACTGTCTAGGTGAGCTTATTGTTTCTCATGTTCCCTCTCCATCACACATATCTTACTTAAATAGATTCTTCTCACTTTTGTGTAAGAAATGTTGGGAGAGATGTGCTTACATATTTAACACAGTAATTGTTCAGTTAATCTCATTTATGGGGGAAGGAGGATATACTTCACTGATACCGATTAAATATCCTATACTGGGTTCTATATAAATAGCTACAAGTGTGCACAATGGTTACATTACATGGTATATTTAACATCACAGCTAAATGAAAATATGAGCTATGTCTTTAGTGATGGGAGTACTAACGATTTCCTGCAAGAAAATTTTTGCATGTAACCATGAAGAAAATAATTGCTGTTCAGCACTATTCACTTAAGTTTACATATCAGTAAAAACACATGTACAGAGGCTCCACCTACATTCCTAGTGCCCTACAACTGATATGAGTGCAGCATATATTAAAGCTTTAGAAGGTGCTACAGTACTTACAACTTGCAAAGTGCATGTAATTTTTAACAGAGTTCATTTGACCACTGTCAGATGAAATTGCAGTGAGGATATTCAGAATTTACTATTTTTTTATTTTAAACATAAAGCACCATAGATGGCATTTTACAGATTCATGGGAGGGATACTTGTGCTGAGGTTTTAAATCTTGTGGTTTTTTACCTCTTTTCAATTCATTGCAGATAAAAATATATAAAGCAAATCTTTGTTTTTCATATTTTAGATGGAAGACTTTATTTGAAAACTACTGTTATGTATTGAATTTTTCCTGCTGAAGATACCTGTGCTACAGTAAAGAACTTTGCAGTAAGACATTGGCTCATAAGGAGTTTTGTGGAAACTAAGCATTTTCAAGGCAACTTCCTCAACTTCATTTATCAATGTTCTTCAAAAATGTAAAGAATTCTGCAAGAGTGTCCTCCTTTGGTTATCTCCTGTGGCTCGACCCAGAGACCTAGAGAATGTTTGCAAATGTACAGTAGCACTCTTCTTACAGTGAAAATCTGCATCTCTGTGCCGGACTATTGTATCCAAAACTACAGGCAGGTCAGAACAAGGCTGAGTATTCCCTTTTTCAAGGAATGCAGACTCTGTCCTCCTCTGATGATTCTGTATTTGAGCACATCAAATGATCCTTCCAGCAGTGTCCAAGTACACTTACAGACTGTTATATCAACCAAAAACAAGAAAGAAAACTCAGAAAAGAACTTAAAGAGGAAAAAAGAGGAATCTAAAAAAAAAAAAAAAAAAAAGGAAAAAAATAAAAAAGGTAAAAGAAAAAAAATTGATACCTTCAGTTTTCAAAGTACGATTGTGGGTTTTCTTCTAAAGACATTTTTTCCACATGCTTTCCAAGAGACCAACACATGTGTGTTAGACTACATTAAGTGAAATGGAATTTTGTGTAAGTGAAAAGAAATGCTGAATGTAAACAAACTGTTTTACTGTTCACAAAGTCTCTTTTCCTAAAATAATAAAAAAAAATATGATAAAAACAGTAATAATTTCTCATTGTAAACTGGCAGGGGTTTATGAAATAAAAGACTTTGCTTCTTATTAAAATGTTGGTCACATGTACAGTATATAACACAAATCACACAAGGAAGGTATTATGTATGCAGTAGAAATCTAGAGTTTAGGAAATGAAAATTTTAGATAATATTGTTTTGTCACCCTGTTGGTCAGAAAGACACCTTTCTAGTTTTAACGCATGCAGGCATGTAAATATTTGTCCTGGAGTCACAGTATTACTGAATGAGATCTTAAGCATCTGGTAACAAGTCATAATTCTGTATCAGCCACTTTTATTTGTATATTGAGCCCTGGTTAGTGCCCTGATTAGTGCACTTTTAAGAATGGACTGTGGCTGAGCAGCAAGTCAAAATGCCAGAAATATTTTTATATGTTAATGTCATATTAAGTCAATGTTGCTAAAAAAAAAAAAAAAAAGAAAACCTAACAAACACTTGATGTATCAGTCCAATTCCACGTAGAACTGAGTGATACAGTTGAAGTCTATTGTCCCTCCCACCTTGTCTTAGGGATGGGTGGTTATGTGTTACTCTCACTGTCTTTATGAAAGCTACAGTATGTGTTTTCACCTTTGTGCTGATAACTGGAAGTAAGCTGCTACACAGTGCTTATTACATTACTAAATTTATGTTCTTTGCTTTGCGTACTTTTGGGTTACCCCTTTAAAGACTGATTTTGTGAATCAGTGCTATTACTGTAAGTTTTGTGATTATGCTTTCTTCATCTAGTGTTTTTTGCATATAAAATATTATTTATTACATGGAAACATATCAAAACCTTAAATGTCTAAGATGCCTAACTTAAAGCAAATATTTCTTTAAGAATAGTTCTGATTGGATAATAATGTTATTTTGTTGGGAAAAAAAAAAAAAAAAGAGAAAATCTAATGTTTTGTAAACTCTAGCACTGAGCTTCTATAGTTTGTAGGTCTTCCTTGCAATACTGGTACACATTTATTTTGTGCAGTTCATATTTACTCCACCACAATCCTTTTTTAACAATAGAAAGATGTATATACAAGTCCACATTACAGTATTTTTTTTTAAGAAATATTGAGCAATATTTTTCATTAAATATTGTTACCTAATACTTTGTACTGATATTATTTTCTAACCATGATTCTTTCATAAGTTTCATAGTTGCTTGAACACATATGGGATTCTGTACTCCAGTTTTTTCATATGCAGTCTTTAAAGGGTTAACAGCTGTAAAGTTAGATGGATTTGTGGCAAGCTTTTGAATCATTCATATCTGAAGAGAATTAAAAGCCTACAACTGAAATATGTAGTAGCATCTACCATTGCTCTGCTCCTTGCATAGAGTCACCTGTAAGTAGGTTTAGTAGTTTTACACTATATACTTTCAAGACCTTTGGGAATGCCTCAGTGTTTGGCTTGGTAAATAAATGAAAATGTTAAGGATTAAGGGGAACCAATTTATAAGATGGATGTTTAGAAAGAATCTTGCTAAAAACAGTGTAAATATTACAGACCATGAGATGTTACAGAAAGTTGAATTTTTTTTCCCCTCTTTAGTTATACAGGTTTTGGGTTGGTATTTTGTTCTTGGGTTTTGATTTTGATTTTTTTTTTTTCATAGATTATGAAGAAAAGTTGTGCTCATGTTATTGTTTATATACTTTTGTAATCTTAAAGATATTAATGTCTAGTTGTTCTATATTATAACCACATTTGCGCTCTATGCAAGCCCTTGGAACAGAACATACTCATCTTCATGTAGGACCTATGAAAATTGTCTATTTTTATCTATATATTTAAAGTTTTCTAAAAATGAAAAAAGGTTATTACGAATTTTGTTGTACAAAATCTGTACAAAAATCTGTTTTTACATCATAATGCAAGAATTGGAAATTTTTCTATGGTAGCCTAGTTATTTGAGCCTGGTTTCAATGTGAGAACCACGTTTACTGTTACTGTATTTAATTTTCTTTTCTTTTCAACAATCTGCTAATAAAACTGTCTGAAATCTCCCTGCGACTTTATTTACAGTTCATCTTTATTAAATTTTCTGAAATGTATAACATCAGAGGAATATTTACTTTCTAATGGGAGGCATCTAAAAACAACATAAGTCAGCTCTTTGTAATGTGAGGAGAACAATGCTGAATGATTTTATTTAACGTGCAACTGCTTCTATCTCTAATATGAATTACTGTGGTGAAAAACATCATAAAAGCACACTCTGTGGTTATTGTTTAACAAGCAGATTTTCCATATTTTTTTTTCTTGCCAGCTAAGCAAACTGCCCCCATCTACATGATTTATTTATGTACGTTTCTCAGTTTATGAAGCTGTTATTTGTACCTTTTCCCCTTATATTGTGATATTCCCATGATTCTTATTTTACAAAGCTTTGTGCTGAATAATGTAAAGTGGACATATTCATGGAACAAAACATATTATTCCCCTAACTACAAAAAGGCAAGGGTAATCCAGTTGGGTTTGCCTCAAATCTACTCCACTTGATAAAATGTGTTTAGAAACTTCAGTATCCTAACACATTTTTTAACAAACATCAAGTACTTAAACATTTAAACAGGCATTTGGAGAAAGAAGTACTTCTGACTGAGTATATCTTTAAGTGGTATTGGTGTGGGGGGCGAGGAAGGTGATCTTTTTTTTTTTTTTTTTTTTTTTTGGTAAAGCTGGTTATTTAAGATCAAATCTCGAACAAAGATATTTTTGCTTACAGAAAATTCAGAAGTCAGAGATGTGTGACTGGAGTATTCCGCCCTTGCCTGCCCTTGCCTTGCCTTCCCTTTCCATCTCTTCTCTTCTTTTCTGAACCATACCCACATGAATGCTTCTGCGTTCGTTAGGGAGCAGGCTTGTTTGGGAAAGCACAAGAAATTAGCGTTCTTGGACCAGCCCATTTCATTATCCCTAGATGGCCTGGGGACTGCAAGTGTGAAGTTGACAGGCTTCCTGGATTCCGGTAGGTCATTGTTGCTGTTTAGTTGAATAGGATTTTGGCTAGCTGTATATAATGCAATCACAGTCTCCTTCCATCTGCATTAAAATGTCCCACATGTCTACATTAGTAAGCTATATGTTTATATATATGCTATATGCTACATGCTCTAGCACAGTTAAAGCAGAGAAAAAGTAAATTCATTAATATCTCAGTCCAGCTCATGCCCAAAGCTGAATAATCATTACAGTTATGGACTAACAACCTACTTGTGTGTTTTTAAGCAACTTGAGAGATAGTTCCTTCTAGCATGAGAGAACTTAGCCTCACATAAGTTCTACCATATCTCCAATAATAAATCATTGCTTTATCCATTCACAGTAGCTGGGATTTAACACTGCTGAGGCTGGATGGGACAATAGATAGTCAGATGGTACTTCTTGTTACAGTAAAGCTAAATTCTGTTAAAGCTCAGGTCAAAATCAAGAAGAGTTCACCCTAAATGTTATCTTGCCTACTACTTGGTAGGAGGGCATGGCCAGAGCCTGAAGAAGTTTCGAGTCAGTTCTTAGATGCCTAAAGTTTTAGGAAAATCCTTCAGGAAATGACAGACTCAACTGAGAAAGATGTCATTTTTGTTTATTTTTTGTATTTTAAGTTTTTTGCTATGGATAGACATTTAAGATTGGGTTTTGACTTGAAAGGTAAACCTCTTTATTTGTTGAAGGTGCTATAAATTCTTGAAAAATTGCTTCATATGTTATTTACTTACATGTTACTTGACACAAGACTGTGTAATAAACAAAGCCCGAGGCCAAGATTTTTAAAGCGTGACTGCTGATTACAGATATTTCTAGTTCTGTTGGCCAAATTTCAGACACTTTCAATATCATTCATAAAATAAAATGTCCTAGCTCAAGGATTCTGTGAAATTTACTTCTGCACTAGCTGTTGTACACAAGATGCTAAGGAATCTATTTGTGCCTTTGCTGAGCAGGATTTCACCCTCATCAATGATGATGGTTCCACCACCATCAATATCACACCATTTCTGGAGGAATACTCTTCTGCAAAAAGCTTCATATTGAAAAGGAGAGGAAACAATGGCTTTCTGAAATGTAAGCTCTTAAAAGGAATCAAGTTAGAAATAAAAAAAATCTAGGCATTCAGAATACTTGGAAGCTTTGCAAATGTTTACCCAAAGGTCAAATACTACTATGTAATTTGGGAGAATTTCCACATAATCTGTGGATAAACAGTTTCTTCATCCAAGTTATAGTAACAATGGTTGTCATAGTCCAGTGAATTGGTTAATTGATCCTCTGAATTTGGATCACAGAGACAGATTGATCTTGCTGTATACAGCAAAAGGATATGAAGAAACGAGTAACAGTTGCAAGAAAGAAAACTCCCAACTGAATATAAACTGGAAAAAATAAAAATGAGAGTGATGAAGCACTAGAACAGTTTTCCCAGAGAAGTTCTGCAATCTCCACCTTTGGAGATTTTCAAAACTGAGCTGAGCAAGGCCCTAAAAAAACTGATCTAATCTTGCCCCGGCTAAAAAAAGGTTAACCTACATGACCTTCAGAAGTTCCTTCAAACCTCAAGTTATATATGGTTCCAGAACTCCAACAATTATATTCATGTTGGCCTTGCAGGCATAACACTTGCTGGATCTGGTTTATCAAGGAGCAGAATTTTATCCTATAAATAGCATTTATCAGATCTAGAATAGAAATTGCTGGGATGTGTTTAAGGATTCACAGCTTTTTAATCTTCTGTATCAGGAGGCCAGAAGAATGAGTTGCACTAACAGCAAGATGTGAAAGAAGATACAGAAAGTGAATATAGAGAGGATAAAAAAGCGCCTATTCTAGTGCAGATATAGCTAATTTAAATAATAGGAATGGTAGCTCAAGTAACTTTGTCAGTCAGTTCTCAAACCAATTTTCTAGCAACAAGTAAATAAAAGGCAAAGGGAGTGAGTAGCATGTCTAATAACAAAAAGAGAGCTGTTGGGGATAAAGAAAGTAACTGGGCTGAGAGTGGACTTTCCCATTCAGTATTTAATGGGTAGTCTGGCCACACAGTCTTAGGGAAAATTTGAAATTATAAGTTGGAACAAACTTATAAATATATAATATACTGCCTTCATTTTTTTCAAATGCTTTCTTGAAACTGTACTGAAATGCAATCAACTATTCTATAGATTTTTCCCACTCTGAGATACAGATGACTTTGAAATAGTTAACTTCACTTGTTGGCTTCTCTGTCAAATAGTTGGTAAATTGGGAAGCCATGGCAGGAAAAATAAAACTTGCCATTTTAAAACTGGAGAGGCACAAGGAGTGTCTTTGCGCTTCACTGTGAATTTGTATCATAGCACAAGTATATTTAGCCAATGTCGCAGTGCTAAAGCATATTATAAGTAAAAAAAGCATATTTGTTTTGGGGGTGCCAATTACTGGGTGAAGTGCAAAGTAAGGGAAGAAAAGGAAAGTTGTGGTTAGGAAAGGAGGCTAAGAATGAGGATGCAACTGTTTCAAAGTGTAGGGATGGCAGAAAAGAGAAGATTTCAACTGTCAAGATGGAAGTAAATAGTGATACAATAAGGAGAAACAGGATGGTAAATATTCTCTTTAGAAAGATCTGGCAAGATATAGATGCAGCAAACAAACTCATTTGACAGGCTTCTGGGCAATCAGAGATTGTTTTCAATTCTGTTCAGAAGCAACTAATAACCATTTGGCTTGTGTTTTCTGTGACCAAACTGATGCTGCAGAATCTGGCTGTTCTGTGATGGGATGATGTATTGGAAGCCAGAAATAAGTTTCCGCATGGATCTCTTGAAAAATCTGAACTCAATTTAACAATTGAAGGGGACAGAGATAAAGTATTACCTTCTTTGTGAGCTGATCAATAACAAGCACCTCTGGGAAACAGATGCTAGTATTGCCCTTTGAAGCCATTTCAGTGGCAGAAGCAGAACAAGTTCACAGGCCACCTTACAAAGAACTTACAGGCACAGTAGATAATAAGAAAAAGCTCTAATTCTGAGTTTCTTCCAAGTGAGATCTTATCCTATCTGCCCCTGACTCAAGCCTCTACAACACTCTAAGTGTATACATGGCATCTGTTAAGAAGATAAGACTCAAGCGTTGAATTAAGGGTTGGAAAAAAAAAATCTGAGAAGTAAAAGTAAGCAATAGACAAACATGGAGAAAAAAGGTAAATGAAAAAGAATATAGTACGAAAATGATCCATGGATTTCAGAATTCAGAATGACTAAAGGAAACTCCAGTAGCCTCCATGTACCTAATTCGGAACTGTAATAAATAATCTGCCTTTTTGAGGTATGTAAAGCTTACTAAATGATCCTATGACTGCTCTGAATGCTTCTTGGGCACTAATAATGATATTTCAGTTCCCTTTTGAAGCACTTGGATGCTTGGCTCCAGGATATCCTCCTCTTAGTAGCCAAAATCTAAGTCAAGAAATGGGATGCAGTGTGCTCAGAAATCTCACCACATAATTAAGCAGAATCATTGAAAAGAGGGAAATAGCTACTGATCACAACCATTTCCACGTTTCCACAGCCTGAGAGACCAATAACCTATATGCCCTACTATTAGGCTGAACAAAATGCTTTTGCTCTTGTTCTCTTTTTGTTCCCATTTCTTCTTTCACATGCATATCAGGCTGTAACTATTTAGTGTTAGCAGACTATCGGTAGAGAAGAGAGTATGAACACACTGAGGGTAGGAAGCAACCTGAATTGCCCACCTCACACTTTCTTGGGAAAGTGTTCCTACAACTTGCCTTGAGAAGTGGACAGACCTGGTGCCCTGTAGTTCCTGTCTCTTAAAAGCACACTAGAGATGTGTCTGCATTAGCAGTTTTACATGTATCAAGTCACACTGTGGTCCTTCTCTGTTTGCGCCATAGCAATCAGCAATGGAAACACATTCAGTGACCGGAGCTGCTGGCCTCAGCAATGAATTGACTCCAAAATGTCAAATAAACCCTGCTGAGGTTCAGGTTTCAAATGGAGCTGATAAATCAGAGCTGGTATGTGGGGCTTTGGCTTAAGTGAGGCTTTTGAACAGGCTATGATGGGACTGAGGAGGTATCTAATAAAGCGGTAATGAATGGCATTGAGGGCATTGTGCTTTACCATACTTCATCTTCTTTGTATAAATTATGCTTAAATTAATCAATAAAATATTTATTAATTCAAACGTTTTTTTCTTATTTTTCTACCAGTTACTACTAGAGTGGAGATAGATCATGACAATAACGACTAGTGCTTTTTCTTCTAATTTACTAAGCTACTATCAGCATACAAAAAGATTGTATTTGGGGACTGTATGAAGAGTGTATTTTGTTGTAAGAACAATAGCAGGCACTTACCTTAGGACTCCTACTGACCCTGGATGATCCTATTATACATGCGTGGGTAAATGAATTGTACAATGCATTTTACTAATAGTCTGTAGTTGTATGTTATATTCAAGTTTAAAAATACTTCAGCTTTTTAACAAATGTTGCTTATTCTTCTAAGTGGTGGTCATTAAAGAGAGTGCCACTATATCATTTCTTTGTATTTAATTTGGGGCAGAAAGAGTAAACTGCATTTTGAGCAAGGTTTATTCCTTTTTCAATTTAAGTAATTTCTAATCTAAGCTGAGCAAGTTCAATTTAAATTATTGTGAGCATTGTTGGTGAGAGGCTTTTATTTGAATCAACAAGCATTTGTCCATGGCAAATGAGCTTCTGGAAAACAAGAACATTAGTATCAGGGGACATCTTTGAAACTGCAGTTAGCTTTTTTTCACTGTGAAAATTTTTCAGTGTTAAAAGTTATTTTTTTCTTAAAGTTTTTTCTGTTCAGTGTAAAAAGATGTGCTTTCTTCTTTGATTTTCTTCCTATTCTTCTGTCAATTACAAGGAATGAAGTTTGACAGAAATTCAGGTATAAGTAGAAGTGCTCAGGTTCCACCAGTTCTCTTCCATTTTGCTCTTTTAACTCAGTGACACTTTAAATACTCTTTTTTTCTTTTTTTTTTCTTTTTTTTTTTTTTTTTTATCCTAGCTGGTATGATTTCCAAAATACACAGTGAAAAATCTTACATGGTTTCTCATATCTGATTAGGTTTTAGCAATGTGACAACTAGGGATTCTCAGAACCACAGAGAGCTCAACAGAAACATCTACCTGACTGACAGAATATTTCTGTCAGCCTTCTTTTCAAAGACAGAACAGGAGCTAGCAAGGACTGCATGAATTGCTTGAGCAGCAGCCACAGCTGATCATATCTGCCATTTATCTCAGTCACTGCTTTCCCTAATAACTATACATCCCCTGTAGTTCTTCTGCATGTATGCAATAAATCCAACACCCACAAAGAAGCTAAAGTTGTACATGTACAAGGCTTTGCTTACATCTTGTACTTCCATGACAGGCTGATTTTACTGATTTTACATGTGCAAACTGCTGTCCTTTATATATTCAATAAACTGGAGTTTTCCAGGACATTAAGAGTGCTCACCACTTATGCAAGGTAATCACCCAGAATGTACACAGTAAGACATCATAGGATGTGGCACAGATTATATACCATGGCCCTCCTTTGATCTTAACAAAACACAGACCAAAAAAAAAAAAAAAAAACACAACCAAAAAACACAACAAGAAAACCAACCAACCAAAAAAACAAACATACACACACTCACAAAAAAACCCCAAAACCACAAAGAAAAATAAAGGAATTATACTTTTATGCTATTATAGCAGAAAATTGGATGAAGTAAGAAGTTTCTAAGCCAAGTGGTGGCCTGTGTGAGATAGCTCTGCTGCAGACAATACCAGGGGTGGTGCAGCAGCTAGCATGGACAAGGGCCTGAAGGTAGTTTGTGAACAGACAATTTCACAATGGAGAGTGAGGGATTACTGCATAGAAAGATTGCTCTGTACTGTTTGGACACAGGGTTACTGAACTGTAGTGATTACATTTAATTTACCAATATATATCTTGCATACAATCCACACAGGACTGCTCAGTCATACCATATCATGAACCACCCCTAACCCCAGTTACATTCAAACTGAATTGCTTTCATTTAGGTCTGGTCACCTGCTCCTGCTGCCATTGTGAATCATACTTTCATATTTCCAGACTCTTACTCCATCAGCTGTCCGATTATTCAGCTACTCACCTGAAGAATGTTTTAACTGGGAGAAGGAAAGAAATTCATCATTCATCTATATGTCTTTGATATGGGTGACTTTCACTGTAGTTAATCATTTGATATGGGTGACTTTCACTGTAGTTAATCAGGCTAGAATGAGGCTGAGTCTTTCTTTCTACTAGGTGGTCCTCAAGTATTTCCTGGGGAAATACCTCTTTCCCCTGAATTTCCCCTGAAATGAACAGAACTCTTAATTACCTAAGTTTATTCACCCTCCTGTCTTGATATTTTATTCTTTTTTATTATTATTCCTGGTTTTCCAATATTTTTCGTCATTTATTCTTTGTGTGTGTGTTTGCATTCAAATACATATACTGAAGTCAGGGCCCTGTTTTGAACTGTTGAGATACTCTGGTGAGAGCTGTAGCCGTCTATCACTCACTTCCATAACAGTGACAAGTGAACGCTGACAGGAAGGTGTCCATGCTTTTCTGTAGGGTGTGATTCCCTTTAAATCCCAAGACCTGGGTAATGGCATGCAAATTGAGTCTACTGAGTAGGTAAAAGCAGATATCATTTTCTAAAGCAGTTACTAATAATTTCTGATGTTGAAGCAGAAAGAAGATTTAATAAACACATACATATATATATTGTCAAAGGTAGGCTTTGGTATGTACTGGGATTTGTAAACTGCATGTATATCCATTTAAAATTTTAGTGGGCGTTTGTACTTTTGTAAAATCCCATGAAGTGCTTAGTTGCATTCTACATCAGTTACATACCTTCACAAATCTGGCCTCTAGAGGTGAAACAATCTTGGACAATGGCCCTATTTTTAATCATTATTTCCAGTATAATGTAACAAATGTTCTAACCTTAAAAGGAGGCAGGGGAGTAAAACCCTAGGTCTGCCTTCTTATCCTTTTTCCTTCTAGGTTTTATTCTTTTACAGCTGTAGCAGTACAAAGCAGCTACAACTAAGAATATGAATCATTGTTGCTCTCGTCATTAACATAATGCCCATGTGTAGATTTATCTGCAGACTTTCAGTTTGATAAACTGTTGGCATGTAAATATTTCCTTGAAGAAATTCCAGTCCAGCTGCTTTTGTTTACAAATCTATCAATGGTTAACACCATAGGATGTATTTTGCCAGTATCTGAATTATACTTACAACTTGTTTAATTGTGAATAAGTTATAAAAGAGGAAGAAAATACTAAATAATAAATATTTTGCAGATTTTGGAACCATGCCAGCTTAGCCTGCATTAATTTTGGAAATGTGAGGACTTAATGCTTGTAAGTCTCCATTCTGCTATTCTTTCTTATTATTTATTTGTACAGTTAATTATGCAAAAAACTCTTTCTGAATAATTATTTCATTGTACTTATTTTGTCTTCAGACGTTCTGCGTTTTGCTTGGTTTACTTCTTGACTTTTTCTTGATCATTTTATGCATTTAATAAAGAATTGGTTTTGTTATATCAGTCACAGTAACATCTAAACTGACCTCAATACTGAGTATTTGAAGGTTTTAAAAAAACTTTTTGAAATATAGGATCAAAGAAGTTCTGTAATTTCACCTGTGTTTGGCAGCAGGTTATTGGCTTTGCTTATTGCTGTTTTGACCAGCAATGCAGAGACACATGCTTTGAATTTATTAAATTCTCACTGGTTTGCATAATCATTTGTTGCAACTTAATTACAATTCAGTACAATTTGCATGGATCAGCTCTGGAGACAGACTATGACATTTATTATTGCTAAATTAGGATAGCTAAAAGTTAGATTTGAGCTACACATTATAGACCTACTTATAGCCAATGGACAAAATACACACCTCAGAAGAATAAACCGTTTGTTATCAACCCTTGAGTGCCTGTTTTAGGATTAGATGAAATGTTTGTGGAAGTGCCTATTTGTCTTTGTGAGTCAATGAAGGGGTACATTTTGGCCAACAGCTATGACAGCTGAGTCTCATGGCAATCATGAACTTCTTATTACTTTATTATTCTTTAACATTCAAAGCTATAGAAGCATGTGGAAGGCTACTGGATTGTCTTAACGGAAAGAGTTTCCATATATGTTATCAGGAAAGATTAATAACAACAAAATTAAAATTTTCTATTTCAGATATAACACACTGACAGACTTACAACTAGTTTTATATTCAATTACTTTTTCTCAGTTTTTATATGCTACCTATATATATTATAGACCCTCTCTGTTACAGTTTCAGTATATCAAGGAGCTAGATCACTTTTAGACTTGGAAGTCATAAGGCAGCTTAGCAGCTCTTGAAGCTAGGTATCCACCCCCATTCTGGGGTAATGTTTTAATGGTATCACTCCCCAGAATACTAGATTAGACAGTTGTTTCATTGGATTAAGATATATTTTTTATGCTTTCTATCAAAAATAATGAGCAGTCTTTCTTTTAGCTACTTTTTTATGTATAGAATCAGATGCTGAGTGTATATTCTCTTAATTTTGTTCCTATTTATTTAATTTAAAGTTCTGAAGGTTTGGTTATTAGAAATAACACTTAGAGATTAACTCTGTTCAGGTACAATATTGATTAATTCTATCATTCATAAAGCCACTAGAAAATATTTAGCTATATGATTCATTGACTTTCCACATAATCAGCTATGAATTATATGACTTAACTTGATGGGCTGACAATGTGAAAGATAAATTCACATTATATTTTTGATGTATTTTATCTTTTACTGGTGCATTATCTAAAATGAAACTTTGTCCACGATATTTAGAATATCTTTTGTAAGTAGTTGCCATCTAGTTCCAGCACTCATTTCTATTCATAGATAATGGGGCAATACTTACACTTTTGAAGGCAATATGTTTCTCTCAATTTGTAATGGAGTCATGTAATGTCATGTCCATAATAGGAAGTAAATAACATGCCTTGACATGAATGAACACTTCAGGCAATCATTAACATAACCTAGGATGGTGGAGAGTTAGAAAGATGAAGAGAAAGAGTAGGAGATATGAAGCTTCAGTCATTGACATCTCCAACATCCTGGTAGTGCTCATGGTCTGGAAGTAATTCATCTGAATGCACAGGAAATTGTTATTCTGAACTTTCTCATAAACTGTTAGTTCCTTCAGGGCGATATATCATATAAGAGTAACACTGTGAATTCTTATCATCATAACAGAGATCTATTCAGAAAAATATTTCTAAAATGGCATTATGTCAATGGAAGTGTTGGACTTGTGCTGTTGTCCCTCCACAAATTATTCAAGTCTGTTCAGTTTTCAAATAAATTAAAAGTGGGGACTTTCTTGCCATTTCAACCAGGTATATGAGAGCTTAGAAGTTTTTTTTTCCCTGAAGCATTGTCAACAAACAAATTTTCAGTTAACAGATAAATTAACTCTGCAATAAGAATCTGTTGAACTATTCTGTGGATGATGTGTGATTATTAAAAGAGGCAAACTCAGTCTCTGATTTTTCAGTAGCACCGGAAGCAGTATTTTTTAAATGACTGTGAAATAAGGAATGACATCTGTAGAAAGCATCCCTTTAAAAGCATGCTAACCCTTAAATGTATAGATGCCTATACAGATGAATTCATACAAGAGATTCCCAAATGACTATTTTAGGACATTAACTCCATAGTTTTTAATTTTAGAGTACATAATGAAAATGTGAAAATCTAAGATTTTTTTTTTTTTTTTTTTTTTTTTTCCCCTGGGATTTTGGTTTTACCTACTGGATTCATTTACCAGACTGTGTCTTCTCACTTCTTCAGTACAATGGACTATAGCTCACTTTGCTTCGGTCTTGGTTCAAGGTCCCGAAGTATGAGACACTGCGTAAAGGTGGACCTTTTCTAATCACATTTAAGAAATCATGGAAGCTGTGATTTTCTAATTGCATAAAACTCCTGTCATTATTGGTATCTAGAAAATTAAATAATGGATTACCTCTGTATGAAAAATTATCTACAGCTGCCTCTAGAACATTTGGAATGAATTCTACAGTCAGTTTTATCTATAACTTCTAGACTTAAGATGCCCTCTTAAACAATGAGAAAATACCAGATAACAACAGTATTTTTCACCACTCCTTCGTTATCTCCCTTAAGATTTCATTCCCAGGCTTCAGCCCTCTGTCTTCTGTGTGTGAATGTAGCTATGTGTGAATATTGCTGATTGCATTGTGAGATTGTAGAGGATTATAAAAAGAGTGTAGTAGGAAGTGAGATTTACCTTTTGACTTCTATCTTTTCCATCTGCTGTAATACTCACTCACTTCCACACACACCCTTGCACATGCACACACACACGAGTTTCCAAGCGCAAAGTGATTTTGGTGGTGAAAATGACTGAAACTGATCTTGCCAAGAGTAATCTCTCCCTCCACCTCCCTTTCAATTTTTTTACAAGCCTGTCTAAACCCTGATCTGACAATGAAGGTGATGCCCACAACTTCTATTCCAATTCCTGTTCCAGTAAAATTAGTGATAAATTTGGTTTCTTTTCAGAAAGTATGGAACAAGGTTACACTGGGAAGCAAAGCCACACTATGCCATACTTCCTTTCTGATGGAGGGAAGAAAACTTTTAAGGTTTCTGTTGCTTCTGGAGTATAATTCAGCTAAAAAGTAATTTTATGTTCTAGACTATGCTGAGGACTCAGAAACCTTAAGCTAGGAAAAAAAAAAAAACAGGGTCAAGTGTCTTTGAGCCACATGGTGCTACTGTGTACTACGGTATAGCTTAGACCACTTCCTGTGGGTTGTGGCCTCTTCCCAGATCATTCTCCTATGAACAGCTGTAACAAACTGAATCTAATTAGCTTTCTCTTTTACTCCTCACTGCATTCCTCCTATCTTTCCCATACTTTGATCCTTATCCCATTTAAAACTACTTTACAAATCATTCTTCTTCAGATAGTTTACATCTATCATACATTTCTAGTTGCATTATCAAAAAAACAAAAAAAACCAAAAAAAAAAAGGAAAAGCTATTTGTCTGGTAGAAACTGCCTTTGGAAGGCTACGTTTTATTCCATTTTGAGATTATCTTGCTTCTGCAGAAAACCAGCCCTGATCTTTCAAAATATTTCAGACCACTGGGAGCTCAGTGTCTTAAACAAAAATCTCCATGTTACACAGAATGACAGAATCTCTGGGGTTGGAAAAGACCTTTAAGAGCATCAAGGCCAACCATTGTCTAACTCTACCAGGGCCACTACTACACCATATCCTTAAGCACCATATCTAGATGGATTTTAAATACATCCAGGGACGACAATTCAATCACCTCCTTGGGCAGCCTGTTCCAGTTCTTGATAACCCTTTTGGTATAGTAGATTTTCCTAATGTACAACCTAAACCACCCTTGGAGTAACTTAAGGCCACTTCCTCTTGTCCTATCAGTTGTGACTTATAAAAAGAGACCAACATCCACCTCTCTTAAGCCTCCTTTCAGGTAGTTTTATGAGTGTAATAATGTCTCCCCTCAACCTCCTTTTCTTCAGACCGAACAACTCCAGCTCCCTCAGTCCTCATTAGACTTATTCTCAAAACCCTTCACCAGCTTTGTTGCCCTTCTCTGGACCCACTCCACCACCTCGATGTCTTTCTTATACTGCGGTGCCTAAAACTGAACACAGTTCTCAAGTTGCGGCCTCATCAGTGTCAAGTACACTGAGACAATCACTTTTCTAGTCCTGCTGGACACACTATTCCTGACACAGTCCAGGAAGTTGTTGGCCTTCTTGTCAAGTCTATACATATTCATTCATGATGCAGAACATATCTGTCATGTAAAACACTCACTATGTGCAATGTATACCTCTTCTTATAAGAAAACAAGTAAGCCAGATATGACACAGATCACTAAACATATTTTGGCATTAAGGTAGCTACTTACAAGACTCATATATTCCACATACAAGATTAATTTTCTTTCAGAGCATGTAAAATAATTTCATGGATACAATAAGTACACTATACTCAAACCATGTCAATCAATCACTACTCTGAATCAATATGGTAGATGTTTTTCTACTATTTATAAATAACAATACTCATATATGCCAAACATCTTATAAAAGTAGAATTAGTTAGAATAAAGACCATATTTGTTCTTGTATTGATTGCATTTCTTGCCATACTTTGTAGTTTGCCATATATATGTCTTTCTTTAACTTCAAGTTTGTGTTTAACTTTTTCTTTGCAATGGAGTTTTCCTTAGTTGCCTCATTTCACTTTCCATTATGTGTTATAGATAAGCATGAAGTGAAACAGATTTGTAGGCTTATTTACTTAATAGTACAAGTGAATAGTTTTACAGTGACAATTTGCAACTCTTCACTTTTCACTGGAAACTAGTAGGAGACACTCTGGAAAATGCTGTGCAAATGTTTGACTGAAAACATTGTTTCCATGAAGATAGTGCCTTGGAGAAAGATACAGTGTTAGGAAAAAAAAAAAAAAAAAAAATTTAAGGCAACCATGTTTAATACAAGTTATCTCATTTTACCATTTTGAAAATTAATTTTGAAGTCTTGCCTAATGAAAATTTGATGGTAATTTAATACAAATAATCATTAAATCTGTGTAATGTATCACTTTCTGTATTTTTAGTTACCATTTTATTTTACTCATTTTAGTAATTATATATTTATTTCCTGCCCTCTCAGAGTTATGTACAGTGAGATCCTTCTCCAAGTCAAGTGACTCAGGTGACTTAAAACCTAGTCCATCAAAATGGGAAAGGAAAACTGACATGAACCTTCAGTGTTTCCTCTAGTTTTTCAGCATGAACTAAGGAAATTTTGTACCACTTCAATACAAAACTATGTTATCCACAATGTTAATTCCAAGTCAGTCTTAAGTTCATGAACCTTAACAAACCTTTTGATGAATCTCATTTATGTTTGGCATTTGTAATGAAACACAATAACATGAATGTTTCACATGGTTTTGGGTTTCATTGCAAACATCTTGAACATAATTACTATTACTTTGAAGATATAAAATACCATGGAGAAAATTGTCACTAGGTGTAAACTGACAACTCTGCACTGAGTTCACTGTCAGCAAATGCACTTCGTGATTTGATCCTTTAATTAATAAGAAATACTTGTCATTGACTCCAATTAAAATACACAAAAATGGTACTGTAATATATATCTTTTTGGTGCAGAAATATGCAAGATTTATACAGATGATATATAGGATATTAAGTTCCACATAAACAAATGAATTTTTTGCGTAGAAAATAGATGTTATAACTGCAATAAATATGCTGACACATTACTCACTGTTATGCACCCAATCAATATTAGCCAGATTAATTATTTTTGCTTAATATGTAGCACTTTCCTGTCAGAATAGCATTAGTTATGCAAAAGTGGTCATATATTGTCAAACTGAGAGACTCATCTTGATTATTCTTTGTTATTTTGAGTTAAAGTACAATCCACCCTGCCTGTTAGTCTGCCCTTGGGAGCCAAGCAATTTGGATGTTATTATAATGAGGTGTGGCTCATCGTAAGGGTGATTATAATGGAGTCTAAGGGAATAGGGAGTCAAGCTTACTGTATATTATCTTCCATTTTTAAAGACTGTACTTTGGAATAATGGTTGAGTATTGTAACATTTTTGTTCATTGAATGTCTTCAGGGGTTGAGATATCCTCCAATGGACTATTTTGATACTAATAGAAAAGCACGTTTAGAACATGAAAATGCCTGTATCTGTTCCTTCAGGCAATTTGTTCAGAGTCTAATTCACATCTGATGAATACTTGGTGACACTGAATGGTCCAGTGAAGACTGGCACTAATTTTGCAGTAATGCTCTCTGTTGTATCTGTGTCTGAGTGGGGAAGGTGTTTTTCACCAGTTCACTTGTATCTCTTTGTGATCATAATATTACTTTCTATCCTGTAATTTCTTACTGAAGTTGTCCTAAAGTGGTCGTAGATCTGAGATGTAGTCTTTATAATCTTTTTGCTTTTCTGAAGAGGACCAGGTCCAAAACCAATACAGTTTCTTTTAAATCATAAGGTTTTGTCTTCAGGGAAACAAAAAACTTTTCATTAAAGTTCTGTTACAATTTTCCTCCCTTCCTCCCTGTGATTATAACTGAATGCCTTAAAGTGTCACTGAAAAAGCCAAATAAATTGTAATCTCTTTAGTATAGATATTAAGGCTTTTAATTCCACAATTACATGAAAGGTTTCACAGATGGAAGAAGAATGCAGATGATATACAATTACCTTCTGTAGAGGCTTTTGATGTATCTTTCACGTGTGCTGATGTTGAACAGGAATTGCTAACTCTGTCTAAGAATTAAACAAAAAAATTTCCTGAGGTGTGTGTGTAAACATAATTCCAGTGTCCATATGTGTATTTCTCTACATTGTAGAGAAACTGGAGCATGGCCTTATTATTAAAAAAGTTTGGGTATATCTACATCAATAAAAAAATTATCCCCATCTATTTCTGTTGACTGGAGAACATGATGTTATTTGTTTTCTACTTTAATCTTTTATGAAGTAGTTTAATGACCTCAAAAGTCAGTAGAATCCTTTTCAACTATTGGCATATTTTATGAATGTGGGCAATTCCCTTTACTTCTTTGTACTTTTGTTTCAGGTCTTACCTTATCTTTTACATTTGGATGATATAAAAACAGACCTTCATCCGTTTGACCTAAAGACCTAACATTTGATGACTCAAGTGTTACAATAATAATAGTAATGGTGATTGTCTGGAAATAAATGAAAAAATGTGTCTATATATATACATATCCACTTTTTAAAATATTTGCCATCAGTTTAATCTATGATTCAAAATAAGAAAGGTAAAAATTCTGCAGAGAAGAACCAAAAGCTCTGTTTGTATCAATCATTGTGCATGACTGCTAAATTTTACACCTCTCTGCATCACTGACTGCCATTGAAAGATTGCCATTTAATTGCAATTACTAGGCAATGGCATATATAGTAACTGTGCAGCACTGGCACATGATGAGACGTGTATGCAGCATTTTTTTTTTTTGCATAGTAGATACTTTAGAGAAATGCCAGGAATCTAGAGTTGTTAGGATAGAAACTATTTTGTCAAAATGTATTCATTTTACTGATGGCTACTTTAAATCTCTGATTCAGGTAGTAGGAAGACAAAATAACATCAAGGAAAAAAAATGGCTACTTTTATAAAAATAAAACTGTTGGATGCAGTACTTTAATGTAGGAATTCTCATACTCAGAATTGCCTCAAGTTTTCTTTGAAAGGCAGATCCTTCTTGACAAACTTGATCTCATTCTATGACAAGGTGACCTGATTAGTGGATGAGGCAAGGATTGTTGATGTAGTCTACCTGGACTTCAGCAAAGCCTTTGACACTGTCCCCTACAACATCCTCATGGATAAGCTGGCTGCCCATGGCTGGGAAGGGTGTATAATCTGCTAGGTGAAACGCTGGTTGGATGGCCAGGCCCAAAGAGTTGTGGTCAGTGGAGTTAAATCCAGTTGACGACTAGTCACGAGTGGTGTCCCCCAGGATTCAGTCCTGGGGCCACTCCTGTTTAACATCTTTATCAATGATCTTGATGAGGGCATTGAATGCACCCTCAGTAAATTCACAGATGACATCAAGTTGGGAGTATTGATCTTCTGTAGGATAGTAACGCTCTACAGAGGGACCTGGACAGACTGTATCAGTGGGCCGAGGCTGATTGTATGAGTTTGAGTAGGACCAAGTGTTGGGTCCTGCATTTTGGCCACAACAACCTCAGGCAACTTTACAAGCTTGGGGAAGAGTGGCTGGAAAGCTGCCTGTCCGAAAAGGACCAGGAGGTACTGACTGAGAGTCGGTTGAATATGAGCCAACAGTGTGCCCAGGTGGCCAAGAAGGTCAATGGCATCCTGGTTTGTATCAGAAATTGTGTGACCAGCAGGACTAGGGAAGTAATCCTGCCCCAGTATTCAGCACTGGCCCCACCACGAGTACTGTGCTCAGTTTTGGGCACATCAATACAAAAAGGACATTTCTGGAGAAGGTCCAAGGAGGGCTACAAGTCTGGTGAAGGGTTTTGAGAACATACCCTATGAGGAGTGACTGAGGGAGCTGGGGCTGTTTAGTCTGGGGAAGAAGAGGCTGAGGGGAGACCTTATTGCTCTCTACAAACACCTGAAAGGAGCTTGTATTGAGAGTGGGGTTGGTATCTTCTTACTGGTGACAGGTGACAAGACAAGGGGAAATGGCCTCAAGTTGTGCCAGGGCAAGTTTAGGTTGGGTATCAGGAAAAACTTCTTTACAGAAAGGGTTGTTAAGCAATGGAACAGGCTCCCCAGGGAAGTGGTTGACTCACCCTCCCTGAATGTGTTTAAAAATTGTTTGGATGTGGTACCTGGGGACATGGTTTAGAGGTGGGTTCTTAGAATTAGTGTAGTAGGTTTAGGTTGAAGTTGGACTCGTTGATCTTGAAAGTCTTTTCCAACCTGAGCAGTTCTGTGATTCTGTGTCTCTGTGATTCCAAAGGATCAAGGAATACATACTTATAACATTGGTTATATTCTAAGTACTTTTCTATCCTGAACACCTGATGGTATTTAAAAAATTTTTTTTTTTTGTAAGATGAAAAAAAAATCCAACTTTACTTAAAGCTTGCTCCTTCAGTTTCTTACTAACCTTTCAAATGATTGGATATTAATTGTTAAAAAACACATTTCAAATTATACTAATTGGAGAGGTTCACTATTAGGCAATAAATGCATGCTTCCAAATTACACTTCTTCCCTCCTGCAAGCTATGGAAGTTTCAGGAAAATAAGAAACTGTCTTGCAAGAATGCCTACTTTTCAGTCTTAGAGTGTCTGATGTGATGTGAGATCTTGCAAATATGTTTCATCCACATTGTGTTCAAAGCACAGAATACCACCAGACAGTCCATTACTAAAGATAGAAAAGTTCTGCTCTGGCATGTGCAGTGTTCTGTTGCCATATGCTAATATCCTGTCATTTCTTTGAGCATCTTTCTGCATGAATGCTCCACCATGGCCCCCATGACATGCCTCTGTGTGAACTGTAAACACACTTTTAAAGTCTTGGAAAGCTTAAAAGGGCTTGATGACTGATGCTTGCTAGGAATATTGCAAGACCTAATTTAACCAGTGTGCTCAAAAGGGACAACACATTTCACTGTAATACTATGTAATGTTGAACACTGAGTGACAACATAGACCTCCATGAATTATGGCAGAAAGTAATGACTTCTGACTACAGCCTGGATGTTTAAAGTGGAGCTGTATTTGGAAAAAAACCTGCAAAACAAAACAACAAAACAAAACAAAAACAACAACAACAACAACAAAGAAATAACTTTATAGTACAATTTCCTTTACTTTTCAAGGAAAGAAATCTAAGATCTACACATCTTTCTGAACGTGATTGGAATAGATAAGCAGGATTTAAAATTGAGAAATTATTGATTTAAACACCATTAAAAGTTATTAGTTTTAATGAAGGCTAGTAATGGTTCCAACACTGCCAGGATAAAGTGTTTAGGCAGAATGAATAGCTGGATAATAATTGTTATCTGTCCAGACCTGTTTTTTTGTTGTTGTTGGTTGGTTGCTTGCTTTTTTGTTTGTTTGGGGTATTTTTGTTTGTGTTTTTTTTTGGTTTGTGTTTTTTGGGGGGTTTTTTTGTTTGTTTTTGTAGTGGTGGGGGGTTTTTTGGTTTATTTTATTATTTATTCATTTTTGGGGTTTTGTTTGTTTGGGTTTTTTTTTCCTCTTACTTGAGAGGAATTGTGAGAAATAGCATTTCCATTTTTTCCAGTATTCCAGTGGCACTTAATCAATGTGCACTTGCAGAAATCTTTATCAAATTCTCAATTTTTAATGTCTGATGTAAGAGGAAAAAGTCTTTCATTTCAGTCATCTGAACTGAAATTTAGAATAGACTAGAACACAACACAACAGAATACATCAGTTGGAATTTACCTACAGTGATCATCTAGTCCAACCGTCTGACCACTTCAGGGCTGACCAAAAGTTAAAGCATGTTATTAAGGTCATTATTAAGGTCCAAATATCTCTTAAATACTGACAGGCTTGAGGTATCGACCACCTTTCTAGGAAGCTTGTTCCAGTGTTTGACAACCCTATCACTAAAGAAATGCTTCATAATGTCCAGTGTAAACCTCCCCTGGCACAGCTTTGAACTATTCCCCCATGTCCTGTCACTGGATACCAGGGAGAAGAGCTCAGCATGTCCCTCTCCACTTCTTATCCTCAGGAAGCTGTAGACAGCAATGAGGTCACCCCTCAGTTTCCTTTTCTGCAAGTTATACAAGCCCAAAGACCTTAGATGCTCCTCATAGGACCTGCATTCCAGCCCTTTCACCAGCTCTGTTGACCTCCCCTGGATGTATTCAAGGACCTTCACATCCTTCTTAAATTGTGGGGCCCAGAACTGCACACAGTACTCAAGATCAGGCCACACTAACACTGAATACAGTGGGATAATCACCTCTTTTGATCAGGTAGTTGTACTTTCATACACCCCAGGATGTGGTTTACTCTATTGCTCCCAGGGCACATGGCTGACTCATATTGAGCCTGCAGTTGACCAGCACCCCCAGATCCCTCTTTGCAGGGCTGCTTTCCATCTACTCCTTTCCCAATTGATCTTTACATCCAGCATTACTCCAGCTCAGGTTTTGCCACCCTGGTTTATACTGCTTTTCTAACTAGGCCTAGTCATGTTGGTTATGTGGGTAATGCACTTTTCAACACAGTAACATTTGCAGAATCAGATCCTTGTGCCTGTCAGCAAAAAGTGAAGATCAGTATTCACTTTGTGGGGGGTGAAAAAAAAAATGTTCTTCTTGAAAAGGTGTGGAAAAGTATACTTTATATCAAATGCTTACTTTAAATCTTTACATAAAATATCCATACCATGCTTCACAGGACATTTGCAAAATGTTTACAGTATGAAGTTATATAATATTCTTTTTCCATAATTGACATGCATAAATAAAACAATTTAAACCAATAAACAATATTTTCTTCTTTGCCTTCATTATAGCTCTGAATTCAAACAAAAGGTCTGGTGACACCTTTTGATAGCATTTCCTGGATTTATTTCTCAATAATGACACATTTGGTAGCAATTCTATAGGGAACAAGATTGATCACCCATCACTGCTGCTGATGTGCTGTTTAACCAAGCTGGTGAACTACAAACTGTCATCAGAGAGGGCATCAGACTAACAGTGTGTATCATGCAGCTTACTCTCCTGTGCACCTAACAATGATGATAATTCTCTTGGTCCATTAGACAGCACAAGGACCTGTTAAACAAAGTACTGGAGTGATACACTTCACTTGACCCAAAAAAGAAACCAAATCCTCCTAGATAGTCTAAGTGGTGACATAAACTGAAGCCATAGGTCATGGAGCAAGAAGGCTAGTGCTTCATGCATTAATATGACTTTGACATACAGACAGGATTTTTAAAGCTGAAGTTTTCTTTGATAGTAGTAGACATTCTATAAAAAGGGATGAGCATAGCTACCTTTTTTGAGCAGTGAAGAAGACTTGTTCCAAACTTATGTCAGTTTACTTTTTTTCAAAGAAACGTGAAAAAAAACCCTAATAAAAAATTTAAAAAGAATAAACAATATTTGTATTTTTAATTCTGATTAAATATCATGTACCTGGCATTGCAAACTGTATCAACGTGATTTTAAAAGTTATGATTCCTAAATAAAGTTTATGATCCAAGGCCCCAGACCCATGAATTTTTAAGGACAGAAGCTCAAGTGATGTTCAGTTTCATGAAGATGCACATAACCTGGTGATTGACATGTATGTTCTTTTTTTAACTTTTATGCATAATTCCTTCTACTGACTTCAGTGGAAATAGTCATATTTCCTCCTTTCATGCTTTTATTTTTCTCCTTTTTTTCATGCAATTAGTTTTTGGAAGATCAAAGCTTAAATTCGTCCTGTTTCTTCTGCCTTGAGTTGTTGAAGCCTGGTGTTTTTGTTTGCTTGTTTGTTAGTTTGTTGGGGTTTTTTTCCCTCTGAGTGTATGATTCAAAAGTTCTAGGTAGGAATATTCAAAGAATAGTTAGGATGCCTTTGCCCCACATTAGTACTGCTGAGTGCATTGCAGATACAGATATTGTAAAGTCCTCTCAGACTTGCAGAAATGTGTGCCCCAATTCATACTGGATTTGTACCCTCTAGAAACTCTTCATTCTACCTAAAATTTCCTTTAGGGCTCCAAAGGTGGCTTTCTCTCCTTTTTCTTCCCCAGCTCCATGAGGGAGTAATCACCTAGAAGCATACATGTAAGTACTAAATATAATTAAAACTTCTCTGTCAACTCCACACCTTTTTGTATGAGATTCATCTGATCAAATTTTTGATGTCTGCAACATGTGACATCAATAAATGAAGTAGTCTGTGGGGAAAACCAGACTCTTCCAGGGCATAATTCATCTCATCCTTATTTTAAAAAGTAAGATTTGTTTAAAAAAATCTTTTAAAAATTGGCATTTAAAAAAAGTATGATAACCTAAAGCTACCTAATTTTCTGCATTGAGAACTTATACAGTGAGCATCTTACCGGTATGGAGTATCTATCCCATACACTAACAGTAACAGTCAATGCTCAAATTCAATTAGACAAATTCCATGCTTCCCATCCAAACTAAAGCCTCTTCAGGTATTAGTCTAGTCCAATACAGCTAAAGCAGAAAGTCTGTCTCTTCCTCTGAGCAACCCATTGCCTATTGAATCATAGAATCATAGAATCATTTTGTCTGGAAGAGACCTTCAAGCTCATCAAGTTCAACCTTATTCCTAGCCCTATTAAAACCACTAAACCATGTCCCTAAGCACAACATCTACCTGTCTCTTAAACAATGAGCCATTTTGAAAATCCTTGTACAAATGCTTCTGCATTTTCTCCCATCCATCTCTCATATCTGGAATGAGCTTATCATAAACACCTGCAAAGTCTATTTATGGTTCTCTTACAAATTACTTTTCATCATTTTTCTTTTCTGTAACACCTGCCAAAAGCTTGAAAATTTGTAGGCCAGTGATAGTCTCAGACAGTTACTGAATGTTGGCTGTCCCTGCCTAGCCACTCTGACCATGATCATCAGCATCCCGATGATCTTGAATGTAATGCTAAGTGTAACAGCTGGTCCTTCAATTCAAAGCTATGTAAATTCATATCAAGTTATTTGATCATACTTATGCATGAGGAATAGCATGATATTTTCTTCTCACTGTTAGAAAAGGTCAAAATTTCAGAAGATGTCAATAGGAGAGTCAGGAAGAAAAGTCATGTCAACTGACACCCCTTCATTGCAGACAATGCAACTTTACTTGTTAATTTCTCTGGTAAGAAAATATTAAAATTGTTGCTTGTTATGATACAGCTGAACTGTTTTTCTTTGTAACTAAACCTAAAGCAAATGTAAAAGCAAGCAAAGTGTTCATCCCTCTCTTCACAAATCTGAAAATCAGACCTTGGACAGAGTAGTGTAATGACTATGCCTTTCATGATTCAAATTAATGCTTTTCCTTATGACTGCATCTTTCATATACAGGAGAGTCCATAGATTTTTATAAAAACACTTGGCTAAACAGAGATGTCTAATGTCATTCTGGACGTCCAAAAGTTTCTGAGATCTCAGCACAAGGCTGGCAGATTCAACAGGGAATCCACAGGACACCTGCACCCTTCTGCAGTGGCAGCTAGAGGCCAGAAGAAAACCCAAGGGTATTTTTCCTCACACTAGAGTCCTGTCTTTAACCAAGGTAATTATTTATTTATTTAAAAAACCCATCAAGTTTTAGTTAATGATTCCTCTTTGATTCCTCTTGTCACTGAAAATAAAAATGTATATATTTACTGATTTGGTCTATTTGTCTTGTTTATTTTAATAATATCTTGAATATTTGTTATTTTGCCCCCCTTTTTTTTTTTTTTTCCTTAGAAATTACAGAGGATGTATACTAACTCACCAGCCAACTTAATTAGCCAGCTGTTACTGATGGAAGAGATAAGTCCCTTCAATCAACAGTTTAGAGCAGAAGCATTTGCACTAAAGGATACTTTGTCTGCTTATTACAGAAGCAGCAAAGGTATCAAATGAAGTATTTTGGATACTGATTGACCAGAAACTTGATCCAGTCAAATTCCCAAGATATCCTCTGACAGTTTGAAAATATTTTAGATTAACATCTAGTACAAAAATAAGAGCATACACTTTAATTTTAACATGTATATTATTTGTCTAATTACTTCTGCTTCAATTGAACTTTATCAATACTCAGGAAAGTAACTGTGATCTTACATGCACAAAGAGAGTCTGAACTGAAATCCTGTGTTTTATATGTTCCTGAAATACTGCTAATGATTAATAAAAGATAGATGAAGGAAATGAAAATCTGAATTCTGCTGAATGAAATGAAGTTTAATAACAGCCAATTTCATTGAGAATACAGTTAAATATTGAATGCTAAACTTTTTTAATAAAATGTGTTTTCATTTTGCACTTGTAAAAAATGTATTCATGCTCTACGTCCTGGTGAAAGAAAGGCATAGAATCTAGAAAGTGGATTGTGACATAGAATTAATATTGCCATTTGTTCAAGACATGATGGTTGAATTTTCAAAGCAGAGTAATATATTCAAGTGAGCACTAAAGCTTGTAAGCTAATAATATGTTATTAAGCAGATAGTTGAGGATGTTTATGAAATTCTCCCTACCTTTTCTGGAAATTTCTACTCATTATGGCCATAGTTGTCTGTCATGTGAGGTGAGTGGGATTTGCTTAAATGATCTGTGGTCCCTTTTGGACTAGGAGTGCTAGCACAATCAAATATTTCACTTCAGTAAATTTTTCAAATATGGAGTACTAGCAGCAAATTTAGTTAATTAATTAGGAAAAAAAGATATTAATTTAGCAGTTAAACATTAATCCTGCAAGAAGAAAAAAATACATGGTCTTGTACACATAAATAATTTCATCAGCTACAGGTGATGAGCCCCATTGTTTTCTAACTTTCATGGACATTCTCAGAGTTGCATAAAATTGCACATAAAAGTGCAGAGTTGAAACTGCTCTTAGTCAGGTGTTACTAACATTGATGTTGCAAATTAAGTTGTTGCTGGTTTTCTTTTTTTTTTTTTTTTATTTTTTCTCCAATTTTCACCATAGTTTTTATTTGTTAAACTGATGTCCTCTCTGTAGACTGAAAATTGAGATTCATTTACAATATCCTTACTTTATTTTTTTCATATTGTTCTATATCAGGTTTTGAAAAAGTTCTTAGTAAGTTGCTTATTCCACCATCTGTAAACAACTCTGTTCCAAAGCAGTCTGTGCTAAGATTCCCTCAGTACACAGTTGTCTATTTCTGAAATAGTTGTAGAAATCTATGGAAAACAGAGTAATGTCATTTCAGCAGTGTATCATCCCGAATCACAAATTAAAGCATGCAAACCAAAATTGATTCATAACAGGTACCTTATTAGAAGCAAACATCAAGAAAACTAGAATCAATGTTGAAACAAAAATTTGTCTTGTAAGCAATCCTGAGTGAAATGTGTTGACACAGCATCACATTCTGTAGCCCCATTTTTGCATGCTTTTCAAAGCACAGCCATCTCGATCTGGGAGAGATGAATAATTGACTGATCACTGCATAATTCAACGTACTGTTGTAAAAATTCAAGGTCTGGCAAATTTGAAGCTTTTCTTCTTTACTGAGACTGAGGTTAAAGTTTCAATCAACCTTGAAGAAACATTTAAATAGCACAAGGATGCATGATTTATTAAAGTGCATATTATTCTTCCTTATATTCCCTCCTTCTTCATTAAGCTTCCTTACATAATGTTTATGTGAAGTTTATGAAGTGTACCTCGTAAGATGAGCAAAGATTACCTCAAAAGAGAGCACTAAAGGTCAATCATCCTTTTTTTCAGATGAAAACAGAAAGCCAGAAACAAGGACAAAAATGGGTTTGAAAATACAAAGCATATTCACCCATCACTTTAATAAAATATCTGTGTATTTAAATACACAAGTTTCCCCATTTCCATTAGGGAAAATAAATTTATCTAATAATTACCACTAACAGTTACTTTCTGCACAGCTCATAATGGTTGCGTGCAATGTTCAGCAATTAATGTCCTTTAGGGTATATCAAATTCCCTAGTTAAATTACCTGCCATTGTCACTAAAAAAATGATCTGTGGAAGTCGGTCAAGTCTGCTTCACTTTCAAGTTGTACTGCTGTTTGAAGAATGTGTTTTCAAAAGAAAAGATTAAGTTCAAACATTTACATTCTCGTTGTCCAAAGTTATTATAGTTGTTTCTTCATAATATTGCTGCAAAAACTGACTGAAGTCCAATTCTCCTTTATTAATTTTCAACGTTTTACCGGTCATTGCTGAATCCTGAAATGGTATGGACTAACTTTTCTATATTTCTTCTTTAACATTTATGTAGAGGTCTAAATTTGCATGGTGCCATCTGAGACCTAAATAAATTTCTAAGAGCTTGTCCACACAGGGAGATTAGTGTGCCATAAAAGAGGATGTGAATTTGCAGGGAACTGGGCTTGCTCCTTGTTTGAATACACCCACTGTGAGCTATTGTACGAGCTATGTGTTATTTTGGAAGTTACGGCTTAATACTGTGTCTGCTGTGACTTTATGCAGTTTCCTACTAAACAAAACTCTCTATATGTACAGATCCTATTTCTGAATAGACTTATAAGTGAATATCATTGCTGTGTAATGTAAATGCATCAAGATGACTAATATAATTAAATTCAGTGACTAATATCATCATGAAAGGTAGTCACTGAAACAAGGATAACTTGATGACATTTTCTCCTCGGGGCTTGGGTAAGAATAAATATGAGAGAACTAAGATCACACAGGGAATCTGTGCAATAGAAATCTGGCTGAAAAACAAAGCAAAGCAAAACAAACAAAAAACTATTTTGAAGGAGGAGAATAAAGATACTTGAAATAATAGAAGAGAAATATTTTTCAAAGTGAAGGTACATCTCACAAATGTAGGGTAAATTTGAAGGATACACCATCTCTGAGCCAGATGAAAAACATCTGAAAAAGCAAGTATGATGACATAATAAGGAGCAGAAAGGAATAATAATAATTCTTGATTTGAAATCCGTTCCATGAAAGGTAGGCTCAGGAAAATGAAATTGCAAAATGAAATTCAGAAAAAAATGGAAGAGAAGAAAAAGTGGTCATAAGAAAATACTGCTTAAAAGGATTATTTTGGATATAAAATGTAGGTTGGAATTGTAAAACAAGAGATGTTGGTTATTCTGGTTTTAGTTCCTTATTGGGAGCTTGGTGAAACAGAATCCTTAATCCTTCTTCCAAATGCCATTTTTCAATTATAAAAGACTTTTTTTACTTTTAAATGAAGCAACTGTTCTGTAGATAGTTTAGTTTCTTGGTGTCTTTTGGTTATATTTCTTGTATTACTTTTAATTAATTTTTGACAAACACAAAACCTTTAAAATTTTCATCAACCCATGATTAAAATATTAGGTTCTGTAAAAGCAAGGAAAGCCAACAAAGGCCATCTTCTTACATGGACTGTCACAGGAGAATAAAACTCAGCTGGAAAGACTTTAGAAAAAATGTTTCTTGCAGTTTCTCTAATATTGTTCCTAGTGCTTTCATTGTAACCTAGATACCATTTGCTGTGTTTAAAAATACAGGGAATTATATTATATAAAACAAATACTGTAATTAAATTCATAAAGACATGTATTTACCTGCTTGTAACTCTGTAAATAGAAATGTAAGTGATCTCCAAATATATTTCAATAATACATATTTCTATCAACTCGGATATTCTGATATTTATATAACGTAGATATTCTCAGGTTGCAAAAAAAAAATCACATCACATCAGCTTTTTTTGTTCCTATTAGGAGTAACTGTGAATGCTAGTAAATCAATGTTTGAATGTTATTTTAGTATATTGTATTAAAACAAGTCTTTCACAATTTACCATTTGTAGAACTTGACAGTGTTAACCTTTGAAAGTAACAGAAATAATTTGAAGAATTTTCTTTGGAAGATTGAATTACAAATGACAATAAATTTACTCACATCCAGATGAATACATCTAATGAATTAATATGCATTGTATTTTCATAACGAAACTACACTGTGTATATATGTAATTAGGCATCTATTACAGTATGTACAAATGAAAGCTTGGTATTGCACTGGTGGCTTTCGGTTGATCATTGACATATTCTGTTTTGAAAGGAATCTTTCTCTTTTTTT
>JANHGN010008936.1:0-80205 GCA_024605025.1 Megaceryle maxima
GTGGGTTTTGTGGTTTTTTTTTTTTATATATATATATGTATATAAATTCTTTAGAGAAAAGCTGGCTTCTAATCCTTTCTCTTCCAAAGCTATTACAGCTCAGCTTCTTCCCACTATAGATATCTTTTATTTTCCCTCTTTGGGTTTTAATATTTTGTAGATATTACAGAAGTCTCTTTTAAGGGTAAAGCTAGAGCTTTTGCTCAGATTGGAAAAGTCATTCCTAAAGCTTTAATAAATTGGAGAGAGAGAAGAAAAAAAAAAAAAAGTAATAAAAGAACTTTATTTTGAACTGCCACAGATGCTGGGACTGTGGCTTGGAGATGTGCATCTACAGCTTGACCAGTGCCCAGAGCAGGGGTCCAGGCATTGGTCAGGCTGTTTTTTTCTCACTCCAGGTACCTGGCTGGTGCAAAAGGCTGTGGAGGGGTTGGCCCTTGGCTGGTTGTTCATTCCTTCTGGGCTGCACAGGAGCAGGCAGCTGCTCTTCCCCCTCCACCCCATACCACCCGGCCTCACTCTCCCCTCCTGCACCGAGGAGAAGGGCAGGGTGTTCTTGCAAACACAGTTTCTCTCGGTTTTTATTCCACTTCTGCAACCACAGCAGCAAATATTAACCCAGAAACGGGACGAAAAGCTCTCCCAGAGCGTGTGTTATTAAAGCAGTGTCAGAGGCCTGCGGGAAATCTGTGCTTATCATTTGCATAAAAACAAACAAACATACAGAGGTGGGAAAAAATGAAATGCTGGAAAAACAGGACAAGATTTGCTCCATCATCCTGGGAAGTTAAATGCAAATGTTTTTAGTTATCTGTCTTATCTGCTATCTATCTATTTGCTTACTTATTTTGGAAAAAGATACAAATACCAAGAAATGTGTCTGTCTAACTGGAGCAGTTACATTGCTGGGGGTTCTCAGAGGCTACAAGGATGGGTAAGGTTTGGGCAGACCTGTATAGCCCAAACCTAAAATAAAAAACCCTCAAACAAATAACAGCTGCCTGTGCTCATGGTGCCACTGGAGCAGGGGTGGGTGTTAAATCCTGGTCTTCAGCCTAAGGCAGCAACCTAAACCAGCAGGAAAGCCCAGGCAGCCATGGGCAGCTTCCGGAGTTGCTGGAACTTTGTAGAAGATCTCAAAGGAAGGTTCCTTGTGGAGATATCATTTTGAGTCAGTCTCAAACCAAGCACACAAGCCCCCATGGCCAGTCAGCCCTTTGTCTAGTCAAGATCCAGCTGTTGTTGGGGGATGCTCTTGTGCTTATGCTGTGATGCCATCCCCCAGATGTTCTCCAATGCCAAGGAGGGGGAAGTAATTGCTGTTAAACCCAGCTACTGCTTAGGACTTCAAGTAAGAACTTGATGGTAGGAGGTTCCCACTAAGATTGATCTTCCCTCCTTCCCTCCTCTAAAGACAGCAGTTTCAGGTCTTCAGCAGCTCCCTGGGTGCTCAGTTGATGGTTTGCTCCTTGACCCAGCTGAAAAGGGAAGAAATTTAAAATTTGCAGTGGGGTTTCTTTTCTTAAGAAAAAAAAAAAAGGGAAGAAAAAAAAAAAAAAAAAAAGGAAAAGTTTATAATTTTTAAGAGGGCATCTTACAGCAGAGCCCAAATGGGAATGTCTGCGTTCGCTTCCATCCATCAACGCCACGACACCGAGGAAGCGGCTCCTCCAGCTCCTCTCGTCGCGGTGGACAGAAGGAGCTGTCAGGGAGCCGCGTGCGGCCGCCGCACCGAGCGGGGTGGGAGCCATGCTGGCAGAGATCCCTTCCACAGAGGGGATTTCTGCACTGACAATTTTTGGCTCCTTTAGGTTACTTTGGAGCTGCACAGAATATATAATATTCTGCACTTGCGGAGGGGCTGACAGGGAACTTAAATACAGATTGCAAAGATAGATCATCTCCCAGCATCACTTTGTTTTCTGTTGCTCCAAAATCATTTTACTTGTTCCTGCAGCTACTATAAAGCCAGAAGAGCTCTCTATATTTGTTTCCCGGATGCCTTTTTCTCCTCTGCTTACAACTATAAAAGCAGCTTTTCATGCTCCAAATCAGAGATAAATTGAAATTGCTGCCGAAGAAATAAAACACAAGGCTAATCAAATTGTAGCACAGGAAGCAGCCTTCAGCCAGTGCATTTTTTGAGAGCTATTTTTAGAATATATTTTTATTTTGTCACTCCATATGGGAAGTCATACCCATATGGTTTGGGAGAATGGAAGGTTGTGCTTTTATAGAGATCTCACAAACCATCCCTGCTCAGCCATGTACTTCAACATGTGCTTAAATCCAATTGTCTGCGATGGGACCGAAGCACATAAACTCCTCGTGACTGGGGCCTCGGGCCCTGTCTGAGGTTGTAATAGTATTATTCCCTCCTGAGATGTAAAACTGTTTTATATTCGTTAAACCAGTCTCTGGTTAACTTGGCTCTTCTTAATTACAACATTTCCCAATCACACACCTTTTTTAGTTTTTTCTTTTTCATTTCTTCATTTCTCCTCCATCGTTCGGATGCCTGGATGAATGCTTTTGGTCCAGCACCAGGCATGATGCAAAGCTGAACATCCATAGCCATCGCTCTCCTGCTCTTCCCAGCAGATATTTGCTACCCTGCAAATATCAACATTAATGTGGTTTGGGGAAATATTCTGCCCACAACACCGTGACACCTTCCGAGTGTGCTGATAAAGCAATAATATTTTTGTTTAGGGGGTTTTTTTTGTCCCTTTAGCAAACAATTCTCCATCCTTTTTTTTTGTTTTGGGATAAAGTACAAAGGGACTAGGACTGCACAATGGAGAGTTGAGTGTGGTGGAAGGATGGGGAGCATGGAGATTTTGAGACGATTTGGATGCTGCTTTCACCAAGTAGAAGGGATGTTATGCTAAAAGTGTTCATGGAAATGGAAAACTCATATGGATTATTTTATTGGAAAGTCAAGAAAACAACCATTGAAATTTTTCCCCACAAATATAAAGTGTATGAAGAGATAATATTAAAATAACCAAGCACCCGAAGGGGCTAAAAGGAAAAGCCTGAGTTTAGAGCAGAGAGAAACTGTCATAATTTTGAGAAGAAATTTTATGAAGCCGTATTTTTATTCAAAATCTGTGATCACTTGGAAATCAAAATAGCTACTGTTAAATTATTTGCTCAAAGTAGCTTTATCGTCAGGAAAATCTCCCCCCCTCTTTTACCCTACTTTATAAAATATATTCCCCACCAGTCTGAAATCCCAAAAGACAATAAAAATCACCTGGATTTATGATGCTTGGTTGTATCGGAATTAGATACGAGCGTCTGGGTTTTCCCAGAAATGTTGTTCTGGAATATTTGAATAACACAGCTTTTGGACCAGATGCTTGGGCTGTGTGTGTGACACGGGTATGTGAGCACCATGAGGTGGACACGTGATGTCACTTCACACAGCTGAACATCATGGCCCCAGTAAAGCCAACCAAGAATTTACTGGTGACTTCAGTGGAGCTGGAATTTCAGCTCAGGCCAGAAGCAGCTGACAGAGAGTGCCACAGGCTGGTGACCTGGAGCAATTTCAAGTCGGTGACATAGAAGTGAGAAAATTCCCTGTCACATAACTGGTCTCATCGGCCACCCAGGCTACCCAAGTTTCGCTTCGGATTTTCTACTGAGTTTCCATTCATGTTGCAACTATGCAGATAATACGTTAAGGCATTATTCTTAAAAAAGTGAAGAATTAATTTCTTTAAGAGATGGGTGATTTGTAGAAGACGTTTGTGTAGTTTTGCCTTCTACATGTGATTTATATTTATAAATAAATTTGCATAAAATCTCCAGTTCTCAATGTCATACTTCTGTTTTATCTTTAATTCAGATGCTCAAGAAATGTAAATTATTTTTACAGCTAAATAAAAGCTATACAAAGCTGCCAGGAAAGAATAATGAGATACACATTGTGCCATGCAGCCATGATAAATCCAGCAGCACCATGGTTACAGTCAAAATGTGAGGCCATCAACAACTCAGGACTATCAGCACATACAGATTCCTCTGGCTAGATTTAGCAAACCAATCTTAACTGGGGAAGCCCATGACACCAGGTCAGCAGGAGAAAATATTTACCTGCAAGATGGACAGGCACCTAGAATAGGGAGGAACAGTTGGTTTGTGTGGCAAGGGTTTATTACAGATTAACATCATCAGCCAGGCTGATGCATATGGACCAGGCTCTGCGTATGTGCTTTGCAGAAATAAAGATATCAACATTCCTGTAACATGGTGAAGTTTGCAAATTATTGGTGGGTTGGTTAATGATAGTATGGGCTTATAAAATACAGCTGAGTCATGAGAATGGCACCAGGGAGAAGGTAGAATTGCATCCCCTCAGTCACTGTGGTAAAACGCTCTGGGTTGACTAATAGATTAAGAATTGGGTTCTCCTCATTAGAAATTAACTCAACCATGAGGAGATAATTACACCAAATGAGGGTGTGAAGAGCCTCAGCTGATGGTTGTCAAAGGAAAGTAAATAAAAGGTGCATGGAGCCTACACCTCCTTTTTCTGCTGAGGAGGCTTGGGGGATAGGATGCCTGGGTCTTCAAGAGGGCAGACCTTGCTTTCCATGCCTTGCTGTGATTGATTGGGGTAGGTGTTCTTGTTCTCTGGTTTTACTTTGGCCCTGGCTGTGTTTCCCATAATACTTGGGTTTTTGGTGGGTGTTTTTTTTGTGGGTGGTTTGCTGCTGAAATTGTCTTAACCCCCCCCGCCCTGCTCTTTAAAGTTTATATTATATAAACTAAAAAGGGGTATACCCAGCACTGTCGGCTTGGTGCTCTTCCCTGTTTACTGGATTGCAGTGGTTTTGCCTCATTTAAATTCAGTACTGAGGTCAAATGGCTCAAGAGTGGCCTCCCTTCTGTGAGGCAACTGCTCCAAAGCTTTTAGTGGCAGGAAACATAGGGAAGACCAGGCAGCGATGATGGGCTGCCTTTGGTGCTTTCTGGATGACCAAACAGGTTGGCTGTTTAGAGGAAACAGTTGTGATGAGCTGTCTAGTAGTGCCTAAATTTTGCAGAACCTGTTCGCTCTAGAGTTGTCACAATCAAGTTTTATTTTGTGGCAGAGTGTGGGGGGTGTTGAGCAAACCTTGTGTTTTGGAATCTGCTGCTTTTCTCCTTGGACTTTCCTTTTCCAGACAAAGCAGGTTCATGATAAGTCTTATCCTGGTACCAGCCACGGTGCTGGGCACCTTGCCAAGAAGGTGCTGAGCCTTTTTTAAGCTTTGTGAGTTTAAGGGCTGCCAGGTCCTCAGTATCCTGAAGACTGGAGCCCTGTGATGCTCAGTTTTCCCAAGCGTACGGACAACAGCGTGCAGTGAATGGGGACAGCCGAAAACTCGCGTCAAAAGGACCGCTTTGTTTTGCTGAATCAGGGCAGTGAATGCGTGTGCATCTCGGGGAGCGTGGACGGGCCTGTTGACTCCTAAGGACCACTCATGTGCCTTAATTGAGTATGTGCATGAATGCTTAGCTGGTTGGGATCAGCATAAACATCCCTGAATGTCAAGCTCTCTTCTGTGTCTATTTTGTAAAGCTAATGACCACCAGGCATTCAAAACCTGGTTCTGGTCTTTGGAGATGCTGAGGCATCTTATTTCATATTTCTGAAGGTGAATGCTTTCACCTTAAAATAGAATGTCTTTATTTCAGAGATGTTGGAGCATGCAAAAATGGAGAGCTGTAGACTTAACATCCTTGGAAGTTCAAGATTTGTTTTAAATGTCCATAACTTAATAAAAGGAACCAAATGCTGCTGCTTAGAAACATTTAAAACCAAAAAAATCTCTCTCAGCAGACAGCTCTTCTGACAAGGCTCTGCCCAGAGTGAATTTTTATGCTTGAGTTATAAACCCTTGAAAAATGGGGATCCTAATGCAAAAGCTGACACAGCTTTAACTAAAGCAGCTCTAGTAAGTGCTGCTATAATTATTTGCTCATTAATTACAAATTTTGCAAGACACGAGAGTAACACAAATTGGAAAATAGGAATAATTATCAGTAATAATGCCACAGAAGCTGGACACATTGGAAGTATCTTCCTCTTTAAATTTAATAATAGCAAGACAGCTAGGAAACTAATAAGAAATACATAATTGAAAATTAACCTTGCAAATCTGCTGTTAATAAACCATGGTACTCTTGCGTTACAATAATTTAACAGAGCCTTTAATTTGCATTTGGAGTGTCATTCCAGGTAATACTTTGTGTGTTCACAACAATTAGTGTGTCTTTGCGTTAAAACAAAACCGCAAAGGTAGGATTTTAGTGTAGCAGAAAAGGACAGAATGGTGTATACTGTAGTTTTTAGCAGCTCCAAGGGCTGGAAAGCAAATGTACAATGGTGATTTTTGTGCCGGCTGTTCTGCCTGAATGCTGTTTTGTTATTATTGAATTGGAGTATTGTGGTGTTCTGTGCTTTCATCCTCAGCTTGTGTAAATATCCCAGTCGGGCTGTTGGATCGCTTGTGCTTTCTATCCTCTGAGGTGCAAGGCTTGATTACTTAGGGATGCTTGAAAACACCCAGTGCATTGGTAACAGGTAGTGTGTGGTCTTTGAAATCCTCTGCTGCAGTGCTTGCTTTCACTGGTGTGTTTGAGTTGTCATAACTATTCTAACAGGGGCAGGCAGCTGGAGGCACTGGGGTTTGCTGGGCAGGGAAAGTTTAATGGAAAGGTGCTGCTCTACTGCAGGCTTGGCACCTTGTGCCTGAGGTTTACCTGTGGTTCCCCATTCAGAGGGAAATGACGTTTCTTTATCTGTTGCTGATAGACAGAAGTCTATAAATGCCTATTATTCAACCTGCAAGTAAGGAGGATGAGAATTGTTTATTCAAAATTTGGTCTGAGTCAACTGCTCCTGCTAAATATCTCCCACCTGTAAAATAAACCTGATGCATTTCTCTGCTGCTCCTCCCATTCAGTTGCAGAAAACTTGTAGCCAAGATGTGTTTTACAATTTTGGAGCTTTTATCTACTGAGCTCTGAGTGCTCAGATGAAAAACAGAGGATGGACTGGAACAAAGAGGCACACCCCTGACCGCAGGCTTGTAACTTATATCACAATGTTAATGGCACTGGAGGCATATACAGGGTTTTGAAATTGTGTATGGCTAAGCAGCTTAATAAAAAAAAAAGGAACCCAGAGACCTACAGTGTTTGGTGTCCGAGAGGAGGAACATTGGTCACAAACAATTGGGTTAAGAGCGTGCACTCCAAACAGGGTTTCTGCACAATTCCTAACTCCATCGAGGGCTGCATGTAAAATGTTGGCTTCTTTGTGCAACCCCACAAATCCTAGGGAAAAGGCCAGGAGGGGTCAGCAATTCAGCTGTTTGCCTGCTCACTTTACGTAAGAGGTTAGCAGCAGTGTGCTTTTTGTCCAAAGCCAGCAATAGCAGGAACAGCTTGTTTCTGAAAGAGCTGTGGCTCCCCTAGTAGTGCTAGTAGAAGGGGTCCTGAAATAAACCTCGGGTGCAGATAGTCTTTGATTTGACCTTTTGTCCATGTATTTGGCTATAAACGTGTGCTTAGCGCAGCTTTTGACTCCTGTCACTTCCCTCCCAGCCCACAGAGCTCGGGCACCACCAGTGCAGACATTTTTCCTCTGTTTCCATATGTTTCAGGGAACTTGGACAATGTTGCCATGTGGGATGACAAGGTGTTGTGGTTGTCCAAGCTCCTCCTCTAGAGGAGCTCAAGGTGTTGTATGGAGAAGCAAACCTCCCATTCACCTTGCAGCCTCTGGTAGAAGAGCCAGCAGCATTGCAGATTCTAGTGGCTTCAATGCAGGGGAGGAAAGGATGGTGATGTCCTTTTTCTAAATGCCTTTGAAAATCAGTTTGCATATTAAAGAGCACAAAAATTGCTTTAAAGTATCTTCTGCTGTAGGGCCAAACCATGAGAAAGGTCTCAAAGCAGTGGAGTAGAGCTTATTTGTGTGAAATCGGGGTGGCTATGCCTGATTCAAAACTTGTTGGTGTGAAGAGAGCTTCACTTGATCCATGAAACTTTGTTGTAGAAATGGAGCAGAGTGAGGATGGGTTGTTCCTCAGCTTAACTCCAGTCAAGATGTGACCATTGTATTTGTGAATGTAAGAATGAATGACACAGAGTTGAGATGACTCAGTGAAGGACTGTTGAAGGCCAGATAAATGCAGCTTCCCTTCCACATGTGTGTGTAGGTCCTGCTGGCAGTTCCTGGTGAGACCAGAGCAAGTGCTGGGGGGGCGAGATGATTTCCCATTGGAGCTCAGAAGCTGGGCCAGCTTCCCAGGCTGAGAGACACATCTTGAGTAGAGAGAGCTGAATGGATGAGGAAGAGCAGGAGTGGGTAGTTGCTGCTCAAACCTTGAGAAAAAGGGGCTGGAAAATACCCTCTCCTCTCTGCCTGAAAAGCAAAAGGCTGTGGGAGCAATGTGCCTCTTAATGATGCTCCTGAAGCAGCCTCAGCTAGTGATTCCTGATCAGTATTCTGTTCATCACTGCTTTCTCAAGGAAAGACATAAAGGAACAACTTAGCCAAAAGGAAGGTATTTTTAGAAGCTGGAGAGATGATTTTTTTTTTCTCCTACCCATTCTGCTGTTATTTATGTTGCATAGTTCTTGAGTTATTTATTTCAGTGGGAGTTGATGCAAAGTGGGATGGTGTTTAATGTGTGGAAGGATGGTGAAATCCATCCTACAGCTTGTCCTTGGTATTTCAAGGCAAGGCTTTGATAGCCTTTCCAACCTGCAAATCGGATGCTGTATTTTGGACATTATCAAAGTGGTGCTGCTTGTGAGGGGTGCTTGTTGTCTCCAGTCCCTTCAGCTTCCAGCACACTGGACGTGCTTCTGCAGCTTGTCACTGCAGTATATTTTTAACCTGCCACTTAACTCACCCGTATGTGGTTTTAAAACACTAAAAAGCAAATGATAATTCCAAGTGCCCTCCAAGGTAAAAAAAAAAAACCTAAAAAATGTGAATACTTTTCATCGATCGAAGGTAATTTATGTGAACTGGGCTCTGCTTGCAACTGCAGCAAGGTATAAATGGTGACATCATTGAGCGTGAGCTCTGCCAACCTGAGTTAGTGTTGGAATGACAATGGAGTGATTTAACTATTATGATCTCACTTAATATTTCATACTTAAAATGTAGCCTAACCTGTAATTCAGGGTTATATGAAGTACACATCAGAGAGTTGCTTCAGAACAGATTTTGACACAAACTTTGCTGTTAAAGGAAATGTTTGAGTGACATACGTCTTGCATATGTTGTTACTCCGAGGCTGGTGGAAATCCTTTCAGAAAGGAAAATTGACTGTGCAATGTTTTCTCTCTTATATATAAATGTGTATAGACACACGCACACAAAAGGGGGGGGATCTGAAATGTTGTCTTAAGCTTTCCAATCTGAAACCATCTCAGGAGAAGAAAATCACTTGGATCAAACAAATACAGCTGCAGCTTTTAAATCCCAAGCTCTGTCATCCTCACAACAATGACAACAACAAAATACTGTAGATATGATGGGGTGTGGGTTAAAACTTCTAACAAATCCAGTTTCCAGTCTCTTGTACAGAAACAGTGCTGAAGTGACCTCGCATTCCATGAGGGAGGCATTGCAGATGGTCTGAAAGAGCATGGAGTAAAGCAGCAGGAAAAGAAAGGCCTGTTTTACTTGATGCTTTGGCTCCCCAGGTGTGCAGCCAATGGGGGAGGATGTGCCTCTCCTCTCCATGCCTCAGTGTTCATCTCTGGAGGTGGAAGCCTTCAGTTGGTTTGCTCAACTTATTTATTAAAAATTATTATTTGTATGAGAATCAGAATAATGAGGTGTCCTGGTCTTGGCTGGGATAGAGTTAATTTTCTTCCTAGTAGTTGGTGCAGGGCTGTGTTTTGGACTTTGCACAAGATTAATGTTGATAGCAACAGCTAAAAACATCAGCATGTTAAGTAGGTGTTTCTACTAAGTCAAGGACTTTTCATTTTCTTGTGCCCTGCCAGTGAGAAGGCTGGAAGGACACAAGAACTGGGAGAGGACAAAGCCAGGACAGATGACCCACACTGGACAAAGGGATATTCCATAACATATGGTGTCATGCCCAGTATATAAACTGGGAGGAAAGCTGGCCAGGGACTACTGCTTGGGAACTGTCTGGTTGTTGAGTGGTGAGCAATTGCATTGTACACCACCTGTTTTGTATGTTCTAATTGTTTTGATTATTAACCATTATGATTTTATTCTTTTTATGTCCTATTGAACTGTCTTTATTTCAATCCATGAGGTATTTTTTCTAATTCTCTCTCCCATCCCATTGGGTGGGGGGAGAGCCAGAGGCTGGGTGGGGCTGAGCTGCCAGATGGGGTTAAACCATGACACAAGGTTTTCCTAGTTCAGTGCATGGAGAGGAGAGGCAGAGCTTGGGCTGTGAGTGGTGATGGAGAACATGAAGCTAATAATGTCTGAGCTATAGGGGACAGTCTGACAAAAGAGCAAATGGTGACTGGTAATCTTCCAGTCAAAACTGTAGGCAAGGTACTTAAGTTTCTTTAGGATGAAACCCTATGGATATAGGGATGAGGTGCTAATGTTGGCCACTGCAACAGATGAACCAAGAAAAGCTTTTCCTATCTGTGTTGGTTTGGCCAGTCTTCTGGCCCTGGAACCCTGCCTAGAGGATGTATGGCTCTGTAGATGTGAGACAGCTGTGGGGATGACACCAAACTGGGGGAAGCAGTCCTTAAGTGAAAGGATGGGACTGCTCTCCAGCAGTCTTGGCAGGCTGGAGAAAAGAGCTGTTGACCCTCCTGAAGTTCATCAGTGTCCTGCACCTGGTTTGGAGTAATTCAATGCAACCATATGGGCCAGAGACTGGCTGAGAAGCAGCTTTGCAGGCAAAGACCTGTGGTTCCTGGTGGAAAAGCTGAATGTGAGTCACCAGTGGGTCCTTGCGGTGGAGAAGTCAATACCCAAAGCTTGAACAGAAGAGGCTCTGCCTTTGTAGTTGGCCCTGTTTTCAACAAGGAGTTCAGCCAAAGACCCTTCAGAGCCCCCTTCTAAATGAAATTATCCTGTGATTAGTTATGAGAACCCCTGTGCAACTGCTTTTGAAGGATAGGAAGGAATGGGTTCGGGGTAAGTTGTTCTCCAGGAACATGGCATCATTTGCACCTGCAACTCAATGGAGTAAGACTTGCAAAGATTCATTCTTCATGACCCTTAAAGTGTCAGTGTTGCCTCTCCTTTCTGGAGAGGAAAGGGCCACTGAGTATCCCAGAAAGAATGTGGTCAAGCCTTAAATCTGCAAACTGCCTTGTTGCCTGGGAAAAGGACCTCCCCCCTGCCCCCAAATGTTATGTTGTGTGTCATGAAGCCAGGTCTGGTTGCCCAATGGTGGCCAGCAGCATCCTGTATTTGAAGACATGTTTCAGTGGTTATTCAGCATGTTTGAGGCTCCCTATTTAGGCAGAAAGGGGGGATTTCATTGGAAAAGCTTTTTGCACCCATGTTTAAAGATGCTTTCCACAGCAGTGGAATGATCTTGTCACTGCTATAAATACTTATCAGAAGCAATCATTATTAGGTCAAGTGTTTAAAATATAGTGATGTAAGAAGTATTCATCAATAGGAATCTTTTGGTTGAATTAAACTAAGAAAAGGGGAGTTGTGAATCCAGAATTATAGACTTTTTAGTTTATTTAGATACTACTTTTGGATCTCTTTCAGTCCAGAATGAATTTCCAGTGTTTCTTCCAGCTAATAGAAAATTTTATAGTTTCTTTTCATTCAGAATTAGTTTAAGCCACTAGAAAACATCCTTTGTTTCCATATTGATAGAAATCCAGTATTCTCCTTTCTTCCTGTTTGGCCTCCCCTGCCCTGGATGCAATGGGAGTAAACACAGTGGAAAGATTTGTATTGCTAGCAAAGAAGAACAATCGCAGCAGTGTTTAAATGTACAAGGTTTGAGGATTGTAATTGGAGTTGATTTGAGCATGGTGGTGGGGAAACGTTTATCCCACTTCATTTTTAGAGGCTCTCCATTTGTGTTCTCTGTGCTTCTTGCAGAGGGACAAATGTTTTTTTTCCATATAACAGAAATAATTCCGATTCTGTTCCAAAAATAGCCTAGAAGCCATGAGATGCCAGGAATAGGCTTCTCCCTCTAGTGGCAGCAGAAAGGAAGATACAGACCTCTCAGGGCAGGTAGATTCACTTTTTTTAGTAAAGCGTCTGAGGTAAGCAATAAAATAGACCTGCTGTGGCTTTTTCTTTCTTTTCTTACACTTAAAAGAAAGATTCATATGGCACAAAATATCTGCAGCTTCTCTCTGGTTCTTAGTAATTGAAATACTTGTAAACCCAAGATACTGAAACAAAGATGCTTCTCTGATTTTTTTTTTTTTAAATCCCCTTGAGGCTCAAAAGTACAACAAGGGCAACCTGATGAACACCAGTGCCAATGAGTTTGTCCAGCTCTCTCCTGTTGGGAGAGCCATGGAGCAGATGCGGTTCTTGGGAGTAACTGCTGGAACAGGCTCAGCATCTGTCCCTGCGAATAATGCCCAGCACTGGGTGAGAGGGAGGGATGGGGGATCTTCAGAGAACTACTTTGAGTGTTTGAATACTGTGTGAGGCTACCATGTGGGTTTGGCATGTAAAATGTAAACCTGCATGTTCTCGATGACTAAATTACCCCTTGTGCCTTTACAGAAGAGGAAAAACATTTTATCTGTAAGCAGGGGGGCCTGACTACCACCTATAAGTCAAATAATAAGCACAGCGAACCACATCTACCAGTTCTGTCCTATTTTTGCTTTCTATCTTCTGTTGATGTATTTACTACTGGAGAAGAGCATAAAACCACTAATACTTGCTTTAGACTTGGGCAGGCAGGTTGATGTATGGAGTGGGTCTTGCTGAGATGCTTGATCCCTGGTTGGCTTCCAAATATCTGTTGAGAGTGTTCCAGTACCCATGACTTGGTCACTGCTTCTTGTGAGTCTATTTTTGCAGTGTTACGTTAATATTAGAGCTTATGTGAATGAAAGGAGAGGCTTAAACAGCACCTTAAATTCAGGGAGAATGCGTCCTTCAAGCTCTACAGTGCAGAAAATACTGTTCAACTAAAGGATGTGAGCTGTTACCAAAAGAAAACAAGACACCCCCAGCCCCCATGTGGCTGGGGTGCAGCTCGTGGTAAGACACCAGGTGGTGGTTTGGCCAATGTGGGGCAGTAGCAGAAGACTCATTGCTGGGTCAGAGGTAGCATGTGTGCAAGCTTGCCTGTGTTCTTGGTTAAGCTCCACCTGGGCTCTGAGAATGAAGAGCTCTGCCTTGTGAAGGCCTAAGGAGGAAAATATGGCCAACATCTGTAGTGCACCTTATTACATGCATGGTGTCCCCTGGGAGACAGGAAATGTCTACCTGACCTGTAAGGTCATGTGCGTCAGTCCATGAATTTGGAAGCCTTCCATCAGGGAGGAACTTAGTGACTTGAGTGAAATGCGAACTCCACTCTTTCCAGTTGGGGTTGTGAACTGGCAAGGCAGCCTAATTGCAGCTTCTTTCTGTGAAGTTATCAATATTTCTTTTGCCCTCTTCTGCAGGCTGTTGCTTGGGAACCTGTTTCATGTTAGGACTTTGAGAACAGGACTTACCCTAGGAAGTGTTGATTCTGGCAGGCCTGTGTGTGCGCCTGCTGATGGTTGTGGCTGCCCGAGCTCACTGAGGTTAGGAGACCTCTTGGCAAAGGGTCATGTTTGCCTGTCACCTTGTCCTCAGGATCAGGTCAGCTTGTTGCAGATGTTTGCCCAGCAGCCATCATCAAGCTGCCTGGAAGGTTCCTTAGGATGTTAATTAACAGCAGTGCAGAAAACACTTTGGGATTTAAACCTTCTCACGAAAGATGACAGCATAGAAGAAATAAATTTCAGTTACTTTCCAAATCCTAAAGCAATGCTTCAGTCTTTTAACACGGTCACTACTTTGGATAATATCTTGCCCTAGCTCTGGCAGATCCCTGCACTGCTTTCCCAGCTTCTTGTTTCTGTACGGTACCTGAAAACTGTTCTAATTTTACTTTACCTCCCTGTAAGGCTTCCTTTTATTTGCTGCCTTGGCTTTTCTTATCGCTTTTTATGCTCAACTTCATTATGCAATTGTTCCAATCCTGCTCTGTATTTGATGGTTTATAACTCCTGTCTGCCTTCTTTTTTTTTTTCTTCTCACTGTTGATTACTTTTACATTTCTATGTTCCTTCACACTGACTTTAAAATAGAAAAACCAAAGTGAACATTCCCTGTGCAATTACTGTGAGGTGGTTCCGCATCACCCTTGGGCACGTGTTAATTTATCTTTGAACACTTTCTATTTCCTCTGTGTCCTTTCTCTTTCCCAGCTTTATCATGTTGAATTTCACCCTGCGCTTAGTCTCCCAACTTTGCTCTGCTAAAATGTAATCTACCTGTTTTCTAACTTAGTTGAACATTAATCCCAGGGAAATCCTTAGGTTGCAGTCCTGGTTGTCCCCCACACTTGCATCGTGACTGCTGTTAGAGAAGCCTTGCTTCTTACAAAGTCATCATCTTTCCCTGTGTACGTGAGATGATGAAAATAGTATTTGGAGCCAGGAGTTGTTGTAGGACTGTGCACAGTAAAGAAATAATTTCTTCACATCTACAAGTGCTGCTTACATCTCCTCTCTGAATTTTAGGCTTTCACTTGGATGTAGTCTCAGCTGAACATTTAAGCACCTGCCTAATTTTGAGCAACTAATTGGTCACAACTAAAACTGTTTTCCTTCCATGAGGAGTGTTGTTCTTGCCCTTTGGGCTGCTGCTGTCCTCTTCCTCTGAGCTGGTGTCCAGACCTAAGTGGATGAATTTGATGGAAAAATGATGGGGCCAAAGCAGGTGCAGTACTGGTGCTGTCTTGCCAGGTGTGGAGGAGCTATGTAGCAGCAGCACTGGGGGTTCCCTGCCACTGAACCTGGGGCACAGGGCTACCTGTGAAAGGTAATTAACACATCTAATAATGTATTGACTTTGACCTCATCAATTTTATGGCTTATTAAGTTTTGTTTCTTATGTAGCATTCCTCTTCCTCTCTATGAAATGATTGCATTTGTTCACCATAATTTTTGAGTATGTATATTTTGGAAAATACAATTGAAATGCAAAGTGCTTTCAAGAAACACTTTCAAGCAGAGTAAATGATCTATCTTAATGCATTTTTTTTTTTTACAAAATGCAACATGAAAACATCTTTACCTTCATTGCTTTTTCTTTATCTTCCACCTACTGCATTTTTCCCCAGCAAGGCAGCAAAGGAAATTTCTTGTATTAAATGAAAACAACTTAAAACATCTTTTTTTTATTTTGCCGATTAATCTCAAGTGAAAATTTGCAATCAGAATGCGTGCTTGCAGTTCAAATTGAAAGTGTTCTTCATGAATAAGTGTGTTTGGAGGGGGAGAAAGCTCTAATTGTAACCGTTGGTTCTCACAAATAAATATTTCTGTAGTGTATTTGAATTGATTAATCTGTCACTTTATTCAGTAAAGTGCAAAATCAGATCAACCCACATCTTGCTTATTTACGTGGCCAGCTTTAATGTATCATTAGTTACATTGAGTACTAAAGCTTTTAGTGCAGAAGATACTACTTTCACTTAATGGATAATCATTTAGTGGAATATAATTTAAGAAAATTTATATGGTATCTGTGCCACAGCTTTAACATAACCTCAGCATGATAAACTTTCTCCAATAGAAGGATTAGCACTTGCTGGTGGCTTTTGCCTGGGTATTTTAGTCGTTTTGACATTCACTTAGCCAAAGTGTGCTGGCATCTGAAATCAGGTACTTGACAGTAAAAATATTTTTTGGTTTTGGCTCCACTTTCCATTAGCCCACTTGATGTCAGATAATTCCCTAGGATTTCAATCCAGGTCTTTGCATCTTTTTAATTAGAAGACAAGAGCAAGCAATTCAAGGTGTAGTCTGGGATAATTGGCAAGGCTGTATGTGAGATGAAGACAGAAGCTGTACCTGAAAAAAAGATGAGCAAATTGCAGGAAGAGACTGGGCATAAGACAATGAGAGAATTTACTTGGAATTGTAGTGAAGGGCCATGAGGAAAAAAGCTTCTTTTTCTCCTAGCCGCTTTTCTAGGGCCTAGAGATGTATCTTTTCCAGCCTTTGAAGCACAGAGGGATGGGATGACCAACTTTTTCACAAAGCACTATTAGGGATGCAAATTTGCTAACTTTTTTTACAGTCAGATAATCTCCAGTGATGGAGAGACCTGACTTCAACCTGTTTTCCTCTTTCCAATGTCCTTACATCACTGAGCCGCAGTGATCCTGTGCTGAAATCAGGGCAATCAATCTTATTGCTGGTCCAGCATGGTGTAGTGGTGGTGGTGTGACAGGTTGAGTTTGTGTTAAGGGGCAAGGGTTTCCTCTGGGAAAATCTGCAGGAAGGAGCTGAGAGGAGTGCTAGGCAGCTTCAAGTGTCTCAAAGCTTTCCTTGCCAGGGTGTGCATGGGGATATTTTCAGTGGTGTTTGGCCTGAGATGCTGGGACAGGGACTGACAGCTGCTTAGTGAGGAAGACCATGATGACAGCTGGATCTGAATGCACCAAACTGACTTTTAAGGGCAAGAGCTTTGATTTGATGCATTATTCAAAACTAAACAAGTGCAACAGTATGGATTGACTCTGCTTTTTGTGCTAAATATGGAAAAAAACCTAGCTTTGCCATGGCTTTAATTTAGATTCTGCTTCAGTTAGCCTATGTCTGCCTGGGTTTCAGAGCTGTCATGGCTGTGGAGTAGGATCTCTCCAGCTTGTGCTGAAGCTCAGTGTCCCTTACTAGGGCATAGCCAAGGTTGATCGTGGAGGTGGCGGGAAGATTTTATTTTTATTTAACCTGCTGCTTCCCTCTAACTTCTTTCTGAACCCCACAGTGGATTTCCTCCCTCCACTCCAGCTCCAGTGCTGCCCTAGATTTGTTCTTGGCATGGAATGTCATACTGCGCGTTGCACTTCCCTTCCCCTTTCCCCTGGAAGGGAACACTTAACTCAAAACAACAACAACAACAACAAACCCCAAACCCTAAACATTCACAAAAATCCCTCCAAAGCCCCAGGCTGCATTTTTAATGCTTTCTTATGTGTGTGTAATAACTCAAGGTGAGATCTAGAAGCTTCGGTTTTGGAAGGGATTAATGCAGATTGTTTTAATGTCTTTCATGTAGTGTAGAGACTGCTGGAAAGAAAAACAGTGATCTAGAGGCAGTTATGTTTTCACTGCTGCCTGGAATTGAAATACTGGTTGATTTTTATTTTTTTTTGGCAACTTTTCTTCTGAAGGAAAGAACTTCTGAGTGCAATCAATTAAATAAAAGGATCTGATTTGCTTTGTAATTGTTTTTCTGTCTGTATGAATGATGTAAGGGTATATTGGAAGAATTTACTTCACTACTCTGTCTTTTCTAAAATAACAGGTTTACTGGTTGATTTATGGGTTGTTTGTTTTGTTTTTGTTGTTCTGTCTGTAGGTGAGAAAAAGGTTAATTTGCTTGAGAAATCATGTCTATGCCAGAGAAGGTCAACTTGTTCCATCATCGTGTACTGCCATTGGAGGCTGACCTGAACCTAAACACGGTGGTTTAAGGGAAGAATAAGGCATCTTGTTTTTCTACATGCTTTTTTTTTCAGCATTTGTTTTGTTCTCTTTTCTTTTTTTCATAGTATCTGAGAAAATGCAGGAGGGTATGACTCAGTGGATAGTTGCTCTTATCCCCTTCGGATCTGATTCTTTTCCCTGTAAAGTCATATTTTTGATGTTCTGCTTCAAAAACTTCAAATTCCACTGTGGCTGTGCCAAGTTCATGGCATCTCTCATCCTCTGACCAAAACCACCAAGAAGTCTCTTTGTGACGTGTTAAAAGCGGAAAATAAACGGGCAAGTGTAACAATTGGGGAAGATGGGGAATATTAAAACTTATCAGAGCTGTCCATAACCGCCAGAATATAGTGGCCAGTGTGGTTTCTGGGGATGCCCCAGCTCCTCTTCCTCAGCTGCTTTGGTGAGCTATTCATGAGATTCATAGCATGTGGACTGTGAATGATGGAGGACCAAGGCATTGTTGGAGTTTAAACCTTTTCCAATGCTGTAAAAGCTAATTAAAATAAAGGGTTTTCATGATGTTTTTGTTTTATTGTAGCACGAGTTTAAATATTGTTGTAGAATTGAGTGTCTGGTTCCCTCCACTATCACCCATAGCTTGCTGCTGCTGAATAAGAAACATTAGAGTGTTTGAATCTTTTCTTATGTTTAATTTGTTTGGTTTTCTGATCCTTTTTCTTTTCAAGTTCATGTCCATAATACATATTTCTGATATGCCTGTTCATCGTGTGTCAAAGCAGAACGGTGGTGATGGAATGTTTGAAGGCAATTATTTCAGAGAAATATTAAGCCTTAAAGAAAACAATTTTGTTTATATTTTCCAGATACATGGTGAGATTAAAATCTGGTTATTTGGGATATAGAATGGTTCAGGTTGGAAGGGACCTTGCAGATTATCTTGTTCCAAACCCTCTGCCATGGGCAGGGACACCTCCCACCAACCAGGTTGCTCAAAGCCCCATCCAACCTGACCTTGAACACTTCCAGTGATGGAGCATCTACAGTTTTTCTGGGCAACATGTTCCAGCATCTCACTACCCTCAGAGTGAAGAACTGCTGCTTAACTTCTATTCTCTTCCAGTTTGAAGCCATTACCCCTTGTTCTATCACTACAAACACTTAGTGTGTTGCTTCTGCATATTTTGCCCATGTATGTTTTATAAAGTTAAGTATTATGTTATTTTTGTGTTCTTTCCCTCTATTTTATATAGCAAATTGCAAGAATTCTGCAGCTTTATTTTTAGAGAGGAATAATTTGCTTGCTTTCAGTTCTGGAAAATAGTGTTCCTGGTTGAAACAGAGTTAAACTCTCGGGGCACAGCTGTCATGCGTAGAAAATGCATGTCGGTTTGCAAGACTGCCTCTGAGGAGTCTAATTTAGGAAGGAAAAAAAGAATATCTGCAGTATCGTTCAAATAAGTTTGCCATAGTATTAACTGTACATATTTGACTACGTTTCCTGTGGATTTTGGCGTGTTAGCCTGTGTGTGAAGTGCTGCTTGCTCAGATCCCCCAAGCCCAAGTGCCAGTGGGCTCAAGCAGACCCTGTGTGCCACATCTCTGCTGCAGTCCCAGAGCAATCCTGGAAGCACCTCAGTCCTGTTCCTGAGTGCAGCAGGGAGCTGTGGAGCCTGCAATCAACTTCTGTCAAGGGGAAATGCTCTGGGAGGTGATTAAAAAGATGGAGCAATGTCCCAGTAGTGTTTCAGCTACAGCATTTAGTAGAGGTGGTGAAGGAAATGTTTAATTAGTCTGGAGGTTTCTTTTGCTCTCTGGATGTATCAGCACTCATGTTGGTTTCTTTCCCTCTTCCTTTCTTGTTCAGAAGTCAGTGTTTCATCTAAAGTATTGGAAATAGGTCGTGGAAGCTGTACATCTTGTGCTGAGGGCTAAATCTGGCCTGGGGTTGTCATTCAGTTCCTGGTTCTGCCATGTAGATGCCTGGTTAGATTTGGGGGAGAGGAAAGGGGCAGCACAGGGGAATAAGAGCTGAGCAGGGGATCAGATTTAGTTTGGAAGAGGACAGAGGAGAACTAAGATAAGTGATGTCATCTCTCAAGTCGGGAGAAAATGGCAAGAAGAGATGTAGATAAGAGGGATCAGTGCTGTCTTCTCCAGGCAAGTCTGCTGACTGAGAATTTTGCATGGACCACTGTTTTGGGGGTTTTTTTTGCATGCTGTTTTAATTTTTTCTGACTTGTTTCTAGGATCCTGGGTAAAGTCTCTCTGACCAGCAGTGTGGTGTCCAGGCAGTCTCTGCTGGTGAGAGTGCCATCCCTGTACAGTCATGAGAGGAGCTCTTTTGCTCATTAGCCTTGTACTCCAAGGCTGAAAATGGCAGATTTACTTCAGCTTGTCAAGGCAAGAAACGCTGTTGCCTCTCTTGATGCTGCCTTTTCAAGTCCCTGAAAATGAGTGAAGGTCCAAGTTCTTTTACTGGTTCTGTTGTCCCTTCTGCAAAGGCCATCTGCTGATGGTGGACCTGGCTTGGGTGGAGATGGTTTGTGAGGGGTTTACACAGAAGGAATAGGAGGATGGTGATACTTCAGGGAGCTGGATACCCAGGGTCAGAAGCAAAAGGCCATTAGGTTTGGTATGTCTGATTTGGGTGGTTCTGCTATTAAATGCAAAGCTAATGGAGTTTGTGTAAAACCAGAATTATTTGGGGAGATCATAAATTAGAGAACAACATAGTTACAAGTGTAAGGTAGGACTGAGGAGGTGTGACTCTGGGGAGAAAAGGACATGTAGCCTACTATATGAACTGAAAGGGGCTGCACATAGTGGCTTTGTGAGACTCTAGTTTCACCTATATGAGTGGCAAATGATTAGAAGTTCAGTGGTGATGGTAGCACATGAATTTGAAATGCAAGTCAGCAGGAGTCCCTTTTCTGTGTGTGCATTTTTGGTGTGTTCCACGTCGTTCCCTGCAAGACCCATGGAGAAGAAGCAGCAATTCAGGACATCTCTAGGGCTTTCTTTTCTACCTAGTTTCATTCCTGGGGTCCTGCTTTGAGCTTTTGTGGATGTGCAATGGGCATTAAAATATAAGGGATGCTGCAGTGCAGACTGGAAAGAAAATAAGGATTATTTTTTTAAATTCCTTTCATTGCAAAGGTGTGTAAAAGATGACTGGAGTTTGTCAGTATGGAAACAAATGTCTTAATTTACTTGCAAGGGCTCTCAAGACTTCAGGATCGTCAACCTTTTCAGGTATAAAACCCCCTGCAGTAAGAACCATGTTTACAGGATTTTACATAATTTACCATTTTCTGATGAAAAATAGCATCGAAGTGACACCTGAGGCACCACATCCATTACTCTCTCATAAAAGATGGAAGTTGGTCAACCTTGTTCTTGTCATTTATTAGTACTGATTCACGGGGCAAAGAAGTGACAGTTGACATGGTTTTACCATAACTTCTGAACTATAGTGGCAGCACTGGTATAAAAGCTGGGAAAGGGCCTGGCCATGTCAGGGGCCGTGGCGTGGGTGGAGCAGCACCAGGGTCTGATCCGAACAAGGCCTTAATGCACCAACAGTTGCTCGTCAAAGAGCCCAGCTCTGGGGAAGGGCGTGTGGTAAAAAGTGTCTGCAGGGAGCACGTTTTGATGCTTTTTGAGGCTTTTTCAAAGCTGGGAAGGCAGCCTGGCTGTGTCGGGGGTTGGCAGCTTGTGGGTGGAGGAGCAACACCAGTTCTTGATCCAAATGAGCTGTTAACGACTGCACCCAGACACTGGAAGAAGCTTCAGGGAGGTTTCGTGTGTCGCTGCCCACTCAGCCCAGGACCAGGCCCACAGTGCGTGCGCATCCCCTCCTGGGTTTTCCAGGATGCTGAAAAAAGTTTCCCTGCTTGGTCAAAGAACAAACTTGGTGCTCATTTCACCAAGCAAAATGGATGTGTGAATCCAGACAGAGCTCTGAGAGAAAGATGTGAGTGTGCAGGTGACAGGCTGCTGGGAATGCCGCAGCCTTGCGCTGGTGATGGAGGCAGTCCTGGGTGTGGGTCTGTGTGGTGTGAGCAGGGAGGTGATCTGCTCAGCCAAGTGCCACAGCTGCAAGACAAGGTTGAAAGCCTGTGAGCTGAAGTTGTAAGGCTTAGGAGTATTAGGGAGGCTGAACTGGTGGAGCCAGACTCTGCCCTCCCTGCAGTGGAACTGGGAGTGCCCACCAGAGAGCACCAGCATCAAGGGGGCCCTGTATCCTGCCCCTCATGTGGAAGACAGAAACCTAAATGAGGGGGCTGAGTGGAGGCAAGTTTGTGGCTGTGGCAGAGGGCAAGTGCCCTCCTTGCCCACCCTGCCTTCCCAGGGGCCTCTGGGAAATAGATACAAGGCACTGCTGGAAGATGGCCAGTCTAATGGGGATGTGGATGGTGGCCAACCTATAGTAGAGGTCTTACTGCAGTCAGATAGGCCTTCCAACTCTATAACAACCTCTTCCACAAGAAACAAAAGGGTTCTACTTGTTGGAGAGTTGCTCCTGAAGGGACCAGAGGGCCCAGTCTGCAGAGCTGACCCTCATCACAGGGAAGTCTGTGGTCTACCTGGAGCCTGAATCGGGGATGTTGCTAGGAGACTCCCCAACCTGGGGCTGTTGTCAGACTAGTACTTGCTATTGCTATTCCAAACAGGTGCTGAGGAGGTTGCATCCTGTAGTCTGAGGGGAATGAAGAAAGACTTAAAGGCCTTGGGACAGAATGTGGTCATGGATGGTTATGTCCTTTTCAGGAAAGACAGGTCAGCAAGGAGAGGTGGTGCAGTGGCTTTTTATGTGAGAGCAACTAGAATGTATTGAATTCTGTCCAGGGGCAAATGAGGGGGTGAGATGAGACACATTCATAATAATCTGGACACCCATAAATCCATGGGTCCTGAGGGGATTCACCCGTGGGTGCTGAGGGAGCTGGTGGAGGTCATTGCTAGGCCACTCTCCATCATCTTTGGGAAGTCATGGGAAATAGGAGATGTCCCCAAGGACTGGAGGAAAGCAAATGTCACTCTAGCCTTCAAAAATCATAAGAAGGAGGACACAGGTGACAATAGACTGGCTAGCCTCATCTCCATCCCTGGAAAGGTGGTGGAACAACTTCTCCTCAGTGCTGTCTCTAAGCATATCAAGGATAGTCATGGCTGACCAGCTTGACAGCCTTTTTTGAGGACATAACCAGGTGGATAAATGGTGGTAGAGCAGTGGGTGTGGTTTATTGTGATTTCAGTAAAGGGCGAATGTCAGGAGGATGGAGCCAGGCTTTGCTCAGTGACAGGATGAGGGGCAATGGGTGCAAGCTGGAACATAGGAGGTTCCATGGAAATGTAAGGCAAAGCCTTTTCACTGTGAGGGTGACAGAACTGGACCAGGCTGCCCAGGGTGGGTGTGGAGTCTCCTTCTCTGGAGACATTCAGAACCCACCTGGATGTGTTCCTGTGTGACCTGATCTGGGTGACCCTGCTCTGGCCAGGGGGGTTAGAGTAGTCTATCTTCAAGGTCCTTTCAACCCCGAACACTTTCTGATTGTGTGATAAGACCAATTTCCTTTAGGCTTCCTGTAAATCAATGCACAACTGTGGTGGTCTTTTCATAAACTTGCAAGTGAAAGCACTTGATACTACTTTCTTTTGGGTAGTTTCTTATTTTTTTTTCTTCAAGTAATTCTTTAAAACACTTTCAGGATAAGTGATTCATTTAATAAATACTACTTTTTGCATCCCATTGGATTTAGGGGATACTGAGCACAATGCACAATAGCTCCTATCACAGCTTTTAACAACCTGCAGAATTGCTCTTTGCTTTCCTCTCCTCTGGGCAGATCATTTATTGCACCCCGTTTAACTCCTTCAAGATGCACATGAAGAAATTTCATGTATACAGAGGCAATCAGGCCTCCCCCTGTCCTTGAGCCTTCAAGGAAAGGATATATGAGTTGGAATTTTCAACGATGTATTAGGGAGTTTATTGCTGGTGGAGTATGCATAGATCAATATTCAATATAGCTGTAAACATACGTCCTTCAGACATATGCTAGATGCCCTTTGTTGCATGCAGCCTGGCTGGCAGCTCACTGAAATACCAGCTTACAGCAGCCCAGAAATAACATCATCATCTTTCTGGTTGCCCCAGCCCAAGGTTTATTAAAGCAGATGGTTGGAGGTGAGATTTTTTTTGTGTGTGTGCTTCTGAGCCATGAAGTTTCACCTGATATTTGATTTCTTAGGGTAAAATATTTAGGGGAGGATAAGGTCTTTCCCCAGCACTTCACGGAGCTTTTAGGTTACTGGCATTTCTTAGCAGTTGTGGGGTTTTTCTGTTTAGTGGAGGAAAAATACAGCTAGGGTGCTTTGCTAAGAAAAACAGCCCATCAGTAACCAGTGTGCAAGGTCAGCTGAGGCCATAGGTATCATTTTAATTATATCTTCCAGGAAAATTTTCAGAAGTCTGAAGCGTCCTACTCAAACTACAATTAAGAAATGCCAAATGTTTGGGAGAAGGCTTCTCCCAGCCCAGAAAAGGTCTTTATCTTGCCTATAAGTTGATGTCTACAGACATCTTCCACAATTCCCCCCCCCCCTCCAATTTTATATAGTTGATCATTAAAATAGTTAAAGTTAAACTGCTGTGTGTGGATCTTTTGTGTTGCTGTATGATCTCTGGTTCAGTTTTGGATTGCTTTAGATCGGACAAGGAGTGTTTGCAGGGGTCTGAGGGCTGTCAGTGCTGTGAATGTTTTTCTTGTTATGGAGAAAAGGCTTTATCCAATTTGCTTATCATGTGCTAGAAGGGCTGTGCATGAGAAATAATTGCCAGGGAATAAAACTGCTGGCAGTTCTCATTTAACCCACTTCCATGGCACGTACTTCAAGTACCATACAAGCCTAAACAAGACTCAAAATAAAACAGGGATTTGTTTCCTTCTGTGTGAATTTCCCAGTTTGAGATGTCTTGTCAGGCAGGCAGAAATAATTATTACTGGGAGAAGGTGGGAATTCTTCCCTCAAAGATACTCATTCATTCATTCACCAGGAGAACAATTAATGACAGCTCACTAATGGCTGCAACACTTTATTTTCTATTTCCAGTGGCATGTGCAGACCCAGGCTTCTGAGTGCCTGGGTACTCCCTGCATGGCCCCAATTACTTTGGCAGGGAGGCAGGGTATGCTGCAGGGACCGGCGCTTCCCCCAGCAAGCCCATTCCCAGCCAAGAATAGGTTTGAGCTGTTGGCATGGAAGTGATGCATGTGAGTAGCACTGGGTAGGAGAAATCGCTGATTGTTTCCAGCCAAAGGAATGGCAGTTGTGTTTTAACTGTGTAATTAATTACTGTGGATTTGGGCGGGGGAGAGGGGAGAGTATTTGGGTTTCAGGGCTGAGCAGAAGCACGGGAGACTTTCTAATGGAGCAAATATTTCCCTGCAAGATTAAACCAAGATGAAACATGCAAGGAAACAGAAGGATCTTAAAAAACAAATCTTCAAGAAAATAAAAACAGAAACTGAATTGCTCTCTGTCTAGCTTTCTTGGTGAGGCTCTTACCCTGAGCCTCTGGGTAAAACACTGGTTGTTAGACAGTCAATCTCTCAGTATTTAGCAGTGTTGACTCCGCTTTTCTACTGCCTTTTATCTCTGTTTATACCCCTTTGAGTGACTTTACACAAAGACATTTGGTCAAGCATAGGATAGGAAGCCTGTCTGAGGTAGGATGAAACAAGGGTCTGCAACTGTGTGTATTGTGCCTATGCAGAAGAAAAGAAAAGCATGTGCTGTGTCTGGCACTTTAATACAGGGTACCAATCTATAACCTGTGGTTGAGAGAGACCAGAGTCCCTGGGTCTGTTTTACTGACCTGGTGCCCCAAAGAGGCTGCAGATCTGGGTTTGAACACAGCTGCTTGGTCAGCCTGGAGCTTTGTCCCATCACCAGGGAAGGAGGTGTTAAGCAGCATCAGAAGTCTGAGCCTGCCTTCTATATGCCTGGTGTGGTGCAACAGTGAGAAACCCAGTGATGTGGTTGGGGACAGCCTGAAATGTCTCCAGACCTTCCTCATCACTGGGTTGTTGTGAAAGAGGCAAAGAATCGTGTCCAAGCTCTTGAAGATCCTGTTGGATAAATTCAGTAGCTCAGCATCAGAGATGTCAATGGAGGCCAGGAACTTTTCTACATCCCTTGAAAGTACGACTTTTAATGCATTACTTCAGACTCAAAAGGAGAAAAACCCAATGCTTGCTAACAAGTGATTAACTGTAATAATATGCTGCATGTTTTGAATTGAGCAATATAGATGCAGACAAATAGGGAATGAATGTATACATTAATACATACACAAAAGTATGGTTTATGATTTAATTAGCTCTAAAAGCAGCGACCTAGTGAAGGAACATAATGCGCTGATGTTTGCATTACTCTTGCATGAGGAAACATCTGAAGTTGGCTTGTAACCTATGTTAATTAATGGTGTTTGTGTAAATTATTTGGCTTTTTTTTTGTTCTGCTTTTTCAATTACGCTGGGAAGGAGAGTCTGAGCTCAGGAAGGAATCTCTCCCCATCCAAAAAGTGCTGCTGTAGCAGAAACAGCCTTTGATCCCGGAGAGATGGTTGTGAGATTTAGGACTTGAGACGTTCCCATTGCTGAATATGTAATTTAGGTCGCTGAACTATGTTTTGGTGGAAGATACTTATCTATTCCACTTCTTGCTGATGTCATGTGCTGGGAAATCAGATGTTAAGAGTGCAAAAATACACGAGAGGCCAGACTTAAAATTGCCTAACGTATAAATGGCTTGGTGACTGACTGCTTGCAGTTTACAAGAGTGGTTGTAGGGATGAAAGGTCACATCATTTCTGTCCTTCATTGTCCTACCCTATCCAAATTCTGATTAAAAACAAAACAGAGAATTAAACCCAGCAAAAACTACCAAAAGAACTCAAACTTAGCTTATCTCTATCTTTGAGTTTAGGTTTCTGTGTGCAGAGGGGTGAGCAGGGTCTCCTACTTGCTACATCAGTTATCTTTCTGTTGTACCACCTCTGTTCAGTTTAGGGAAGCTGAGGGGGTGTTAAATTCAGGTGTTTCCTGTGTCTCCAACAGAGGTGTTCACTACTAGCAAGAAAGGCTAATTCATTCTGAAACATCCCTCCTAAAGATACTTTCAGATGCATAACAGTAGGATCTGGCCAAGAAAGTGATGGGAGAACCCAGTACTGCTTAGGTGCCTGTTTGCAAAAGTCAGGTTTCTCTAACCCTCAGACTAACCATGGGTACATTGTTCTGGAAAGAATTAGTTAAATCATATCATCACTTATCGCAGTCATCGGTTGCTGGGCAGTGTGGGGAAGCTGTGTTGGTCTGTAGCCGAGCTCTCCTGTCCGAAGCTTTGCTGTGTGCACTGGGTCAGCTCCAAAAAAAAAACCTGGAGGTTGACTGATCTGCTAGAAAAATCTGTCTGGATGTGCTATTTTTTTGAACTATGTTTTTCCTTTTTTCCTTTTTTTTTTCTTCCTCTGGAACCTGCAAAGCTTTTACTTTAAGAAACTTGCAGGAAGATATGTGCTTATCTTGGTTGCAAAGGTCCTCAAAAGTTCAACTGATTTCAAATTTCATATTTCAAATTGAAATAAGTAATACCCTCTGCCCAAAACTCACCCTGGGGTAACAAAAGGAAAATATGCCTCCTAGGAAAGTCACCAGACAGTGCTTAGAAAACAGCAAGAGAAAAACTATTTAATTTTTTTCTTAAGTGTCTCATGGCACAAGAAAAAAAAAGTTTTCCTCTTCCTTTCACAAAATTTCAACAAATAACTATCAGTGAGAAATACGAACTGCTTTTGCTACCTAGCAGTAGAAACCCCCTAATTAACAGCTGCAGCCAGTGCCAAGATAGCAATCTGAATTTTGCAAATCAATCTTTGGCGTTTCTGTTGTTGAGATCTGAAGTATCAGAGCTAAGTTGACATTTTCTGCAGGTTTTTTTATCAGATTCCAACCCTATTGTATCTATAAAAGCAACCAGCTTTATAACATTGTGGATTTGGATGACATATTGAACAACCTAATTGAGTATATCTACAGATCAATAGTAGTTCAGCTTTTCAGTAAAAATCTGGAGATTTTTAAAAGTTAGGAGCAGGATTTGCCTTTCTTGTGGTAACCCCCCCACCGCGTTCTTCCAAGATTTGTGCTGTAAGAACTTTTGTATAAATAAGCATTATATACAAATGCATGTCTTTCTTATTACTTGAATGTAGTCATAATCTGTAAGCATTATATACAAATGCACGTATTTATATTTATTATTACTTGAACATACTTATTTGTACTTCCTAATCACCAATTAATTTGGCAAGAGCTCACAAAGCTAATGATGTATATTGCATTAAATTGCATGCTAAATCAAAGATATCGCCCTAGAATTTACTGTGGGATGTTAATTGCTGAGGTTATTGTCAAGTAGAAGGTATACTCAGCCTGGCATAATTTGTCATTTATAACAACTCTTTTCTTACCAGAAGTTACAGGATTTACAGATGAGTTGATCTAGATCACCTTTGTACAGCAGTTAATTATTAGCTCTTGTGCTACCAGCTTTCACTTGAAAATTACCTTCTTGCTCATTGAATCTTGCGTTTAAAAACACTTTCAGATTATGGGACACATTTGTTGCCGAGGCTGCTGCATTTATCTTAGGCACCGGTGACTCTCTTAAACTTTATGCTGAGAGCTTTTGATGTACCTCGGAGTGAAGCTGTTGCTCTAAATTTTTCTCTCTCAAGAAGTGATTAAAGTGCAAAGTCTTTAACAATTGTGGTATGGATGCTGCTGGTAATCTCCCTAATGGACAGAAGTAACCACTGGTTTCAAATAGATTTGCAGAGTTCTCCTTTTCATTAACTTGCTGCTCTGAAATAAAAAAAAAAAAAGCAACTGTCAAAAGATTTCCTGTATCTGCAAGAATGCTGCAAAATTCAAACTGTTTGGAATATTCCTGCGAGCACACTCCTTGCTGCATGAACACTGGTGTAGTGGGGTGAAAAATAAACATCAGCAATTATTCACTAAAAATATAGATCTATAAAAAAAAAGCTCGTATTGAATGAGATGAGGGTATATATTTCCTATCGGAGAGCAGAGACATCTGAAGGTTTTCTGTTCAGCACTGCAAGTGTAGTTCTAAGTTAAGCATATCTCTGGTATCTTGTGAAGAAAATGTCTTTTGGAACACCTTATATCTCGATTGTTTTGCTATTTTTCCCAGATTATAGTAACTTTGTTTGCTGGTAGTTTGTTTCTTTTAACAAGGAAGATATATTGAGACATAATTCAAAATGACAGGAAAGGAGTAACCAATATCTGGTGCACAAATGACTCCCTGTTAACATGTCACGTATTACATCCTTTATTAAAACCAGCCCCTGCTCTGTGTTGGCAAACAGTGCTTACAACCGGCACCCCAGCTCAGCTTTGATGGATTGTCTTGAAATCTTACTGGTATATGGAATTAAATATTAGCATCAACATAAACACACTATATATTGCTGATATTTTTTCTTTATAGGGACTGCTGGGATGTAAATCCCTACAAAGTTTTTTTTTTAATTACAGCTCATAGTTTTAAATAGGCTTCCCAAGGCAGCCTGGATTCCAAGACTTGGCTGTGTTTCTGCATCTGTCTTCTGTATGATCCATTAATTTGAGGGGTAGGGTGTAGCTGACAAAGTGCTGTCTGTCTGCCTCCGGTCTGCGACATCCTTGCATCCCTTAAGTTTTCATACAGCTTGTACCTGGGATAGTAACTTTTCAAGTAACTTTTTTTAATTACATTTATCACCAACTTTTCATTCTTTAAATAAAATTTGAAGCTGTGCATAAATCCTGAATGGATATAAGACTCCATATACCCACATGCTCTGCTAGGTTTTACCCTTTGTACCTGACTGGTTTTGGGTTTTTAACTGGAAAATCCTGACTCTATTCCAGTGTTAGTGCAACAGATGTCCCCGAGTCCTGTCCTGAGCAGACGTACTGCACAGCTGAGTAAGGCAGGACTAAGACTTAAGGGTTTTTTTCAAACCCTGGGTATCTATTTCTGATGTCTGCATGTTTACACACAGATGCCAGGCATTACTTTAAAACTGTCTGCTTGTATAAAAAAACCCCAATGTGCTGTTATTTATTGATTATGGGAATGCTTCTTGTGCATCACAAAAGCTTTCATCAGAAAATAGGCTTTGTAGGGTCTAATCTTTACAAACATCTGACATTCAGAAAACAAAACCCCATACCCTGAGGGGTCTAAGTTTGGGCAAGAGAACAGGAGGGGAAAAAGCAGAGCCAGTGCACTTGTCCAACTACGGGTCCAGCTCCTGGTAGCACTGGTGAGGGAAACCCACCCTGGAGCACGTCACTGGCAGGTTTCCATTGCATGGCAATACTGCTGGAAAAAAATGTCCTGCTCTCTTGGTGAGGAAAGGTGATGGTATGTTTATCACGCAGAGAAGAAATAAATGGTAGCTGTTACAAAGGTGTATAATTCAGTAATTAGTCATTTGTTGGTTTTTTCTGACACCCCCTGCAAACAGTTATCACTTCAGTCAAATGTAATTTGATTATCTTTTTTTCCTTTTTTTAGTACTGTATATTAACAGGGCAAATAAAAGGGAAAATAGTGCAGTCCCTTGTAATAAAGAAAACAGCAGCGAACTATTAATGCTCTTTGAAAAGAGTAGTTTTAACAAAGTAAGCAAGAATCATTTTCTTTGGTTGAGTGTTGATTCCCTAGTGTGCTCTCAGTAAGTAATTAGAATGGCCCAGTGAATGTCAGCATCAGCTTGTTTATTCTCATTATTTTATCATTTTAAAAACCCTCTAGGTGATGAGACATGCAGTATAGAACATAATTACCATTATTAGCATACTAATTGGACACAAAAATAGGCCAACTACAAGGTAGCCAACTGAATAATTTCACATTAATCAAACACCATAGTGAATAAGCCTATTGTTAAATTGACAGCTACAATAATTGGCAATATTTCGCTGTGAAATATAAGAAATTCCTTGTAATATCGCTGCAATGTTATATAATTTAGTAATTTCCCATATTTCCAGCCTTAACTTTGTACACCTAGTTCAAGTTCAAGAAAACATCATGATAAGATTATTAGTCTATCAAGTGGACAAAGTATATAAAGACCTGCTTGTTAGCATTCAGGAAGAGATTCACATGATAAGAAAACAAAAAGGCTACCAATTTAGTTACTTGTTGCTTCAGCATTGAATATGTATAAAGGTTCAAGATAAGACTTTTTTACTGTATATTAAAGTCAAACTTGCAGCTTCAAGAAGGACAGAAGATGGCAAATAAACTTTAAAAAGCAAGTGTTAACATAAAAAAAAAGAAAAAGGAAAAACCCAGTGGGAACTGCGACTTTCATCCTCTAGGATAATTTTTCTGGCTGAGGTTGGCTGGCTTTTAGCTGTGCATTTGTCTGGTGCCGTCCCCGTTTTGTTTAACAGCAAGCTAGAAAGTTGCAAAGCCACCACCAGAAGTGAGAATTCATGAAGTGCTCAATTAATAGCAGGCAGGAAGGGAAAACTGGCCCGAGCTGTGTTTCGCTTTGAAAACCTTGGGGGAAATAAGACAGGAAAGGAGCGAGTGGAAAGGCGAGGAGAGACAAAGACGGGGAAGGTGTAAGCGGGGGGAAAATGAGGTTTGTGGCAGAGGGAAGGAGACCGATAAGGAGAACAGAACCAGATGGTGAAACAAGAGGAGCAGAGCGAGAAGACGAGAAGAAAGAAAAACAGTGAGGAAGAAAGAAAATAGTCATCAAGAGAAGGGAGGAAGAGAAGGTAAGGTGAGAGTTGGGGAAGGGAGAGCAGATTTGGAAGAGTATGAAACAATATTCTTCTTTTAAGAATTCAAAGGCGAGGGGAAACAAATATCATACTGAAAGAAACATTTCCTTCCCACTCCCCAGGCTTTTGGAGATGTGGAGGCTGGGAAGACAGAAGGGATTCACTTTTAGGTTTCTGTTTATTTCAATGAGAAAAATGGTTTTGTAAAATTAATGTGAAAGCTATATTTCATGAGGCTGTTCCCATGGGCATCGGGTGCTTACTAAGGATGGGGCACATGGCAGTAGTAGCAGTTCTGAGCGCCCCAGATATTTCTGGATGATGCCTTTGCTATAAGCACCTTGGTGAAAGCCAAAACCATGCGGGTGAAGTTGACTGATGGCAGATAACTTTAAAGAAATTAAAAGATAAGAGGGTCATACGTTGGCATAGCTTTTACCAAGTGCCTGTTTTTACAGAACCAGACCTGGCACCCACCTCAGTGGCTCCAAAACTTTGTATTGGCACCAGGTCTGGCCTCCAGGGTTTGGAGAAGGGAGACAGTGTTAAGCTTGGGCCAGCGACTACCTGTTTATCATTATTCCAGTTAAATAATTGAATTGTTTCTATCTCAGTTGCCAGAGAGGCAGTTTTGGCCACTGGGCAGTTCTGGTAGGGGTGGCTCTTGAGACTCTTTGCTGATTTAATTAAAAGGCAGAAGAAGCTTTCTCTAAAAAAATTACCTCTGAAGTTTATGTTGAAATTTGGCTGCTTTGTTTTGAATTAAGCTGTAGGGAAAAAAAGTGCTGCCTTATGAGCAATGACAACGCATTTTTCTCGTTGTCCCCTGTTTATTAATCTGATAATTGGTAATTCTCTGCTAGTGATTGGGCATGCCTGTTAATGTATCATAATCCCAGTTTATTGATTCCCTGGTTTATTTCCCTTTGTACAGACAGGATCTTCAGTAGCAAGCCCACGGTAAAAAAAAAAACCCATATTTTAAGATTGTACTTCAGTTGTCTCTTGGTACAGAAAAGGACCATCACGGGAAATGTCAGAGGGTACTAAAGTCAGCTAATATGTGCAGTATGTGCTCAGATTTTGTTTTAAGCAGGAGTTGTGGCTTTGATTTACTCACTGAACTAGAGAAATACATCTCAGGGCACTCGTTGCCGGGAAGTCTCTTTCCTTTAGCAAACTCTGTATCTATAACTGACCGTAATACCTGGGTCAGGGGTCTTGAAAGAGCTCTCAGAGTGATATAGTTCACCTTCTATCGAGGAAAACTTACAGCAGGGGTGGGAAAGGAAATGTCCGGTGCCAGGCTTACAGCAGAGTTAAGGATAACAGCTAAGGCCATATTTTTGCTAATACATTAGGATGGCCAACCCCAGAGCTTGGAATAAAGGAAACGACAAAACTGAAAATATCCTTGACAAGACATCTCTCTCAACACATGAAGAGGCTGTCCAAGCTGCGAACAAAATCCTCAGCAGTTCCTCTCCTTCTGTCACGGAGTCTGTGCTTTGGTGGTTGAAGTTGCGGGGCTCTGCTGAAATGTTGCATATTAGATTGCAGGGGAGCAACAGCTCATGGACAAGGAGTTGAATGCACTTTGTGTCTCACCTGCTCCTTTTTATGCCAGCCACCGAGGGCACTGCAAAATCCCCCAGTGCACCCTGGCTTAATGCACCAGTTAGGTCTGGATGGGGTGTTTGCCATAGGCACCCACATCTATCGTGTGTTGTCAACTGTATCTGTTATCAAGACATTTCAAATTTGATGTTTTCTCCTCTGCTAAATAGACCTGGACAATTACCAAACAGCCACTAACACCCCCCAAATCAAACCCCACAGCTGAAAGGGAAGGGGGATATTGTGCACATTTCAGGCACAATAAACATAGAAGAAAAACACTGCAAAGGATAGTTGTTGAATACATTTGAATAACAAATACATTTGAGGAAATCCCAGCCTGCTTGGGGACAGGGAAAAGAAAAATAAATTCATCGCATTATTCATTGGAAATTATTTGTTCAGCTCTGCTCCTTAATGTGTCAGCGAAAGATGATTTCTAAGAGTGAAGATTTTCTTTTCTTGCTCAAAATGACTCAAAGAAATGAATATTCCAGCCACCAAGTGAGGTTAATATATGAGTTTCATAGCCATTTACTCAACACTGCTGTTCCCTGCAGAGTAATGGCACTGAGATGCATTCTGGGATTGCCAGGGGTGAAACTGTGGTAGATGTTCTTGAATAATTTAGCAATGTATGAAAGCTTATTTCATCATCATCAACACAGTAATACCTTGCACCAATGGAGTGCTTTACATCCCTGGTCTCCAAAGCTCTGCAAGTGTTCTCATTCCCACTTTTCAGTTGGGGAAACTTGAGAATAAAGAGGCAAAAATAATTTTCTGAAGGGGGTGAAGGCTGTGGCAGACCCCAGATTAAGGTTTGGGTCCCCAGGAAGAAGCATCCATAACTTATGGGTCATAATCCACCTGGGTGATGATGCTGCAGTTCTATTTATGCATAGTGAAAGAGGAGTTGGTGATCTAAACTAAGGTATTTTTCTCTTTGCTTCCCTTTGTGGTAAGGAAGTTTCCAGAGCAGATAAAATTTAAATATATTCCGGTATCCTAAAGTGGCAGAGCATGTTCCCACCCAGTGATCTTGTGATGACAGGAGGCTGAGCTCATGCTACAGAGTGATCATTACCATTAGTCTAAAGGAGCAGAGAAACTCTTGTGCCTTTCATGGGCATTACACACCCATGTAGTTGGTAACTTTTTTCTTTGTGTTTAAAGAGACTAACAGCTCATCAATCTTAGTCTTCCCTGAATGTAGATTGGTCTTTAATGAGATCAATGAATAGTGCTGCTCCTTCCCTGGCCAAAATTGTAAATGTGCTGTTGCATTTCCTATTTACCCTGTAGCGCAGGGATTTCGGCGCGTTACTGCTAATGTGTTTTGCATTCTATTGCTCTCCTACAAAATTTATGGCCAGAGAGAGACCTCGGGAATGGTACAGGCAGCCAGAGCTAGATTGTATTCTCTTTACTATGCTCAAATTTTTTCAAAAAATATATGGGCTTGAATTAGCTGAAGAGAGAGGAAACGCAGGGTAAAGAGGAAGCTGCTAAAGGGAGAGCATTTCGGATTACTTTCATAAAAACAAAACTCTTGTTTTCTGAGGTGTATCAGAGGTGGAAATAAGAAATTGGCTTAAAACAGCTTAGGAAAAGTGATTTTTAGCAGCAAGATGCAGTGGAATTGCCTTTGGTTAACCCAGATAAAAGGTGGGAGGAGAGAGTAGGCTGTAGGGCAGGGGAATTAGTGGTAGAACACCGTACGTTGTTAATTATAACTCTGGAGCAGCCTGAACAGAGTAGTGCTCTTCCAGCCCGGTCCCTTTTCTTGGCTGTCCTTGTTAGCGTTGTGTTTGGTCCTGTTCCTGCTGTGCATTAACCTCTATAACTAAACATCCTACATACTCTAGGCTTTGTTTCTGTAATGTGGCTCTGCTGGTGAGAGCCATACGTGCACCCTGGAGGTCTGACCTCTCTGTGAATAGAGATACAGGTTGATGTTGAGGAAGGTATCTATCTGGGAATTTGTGAAGTGGGGAATTCTGTATTTCATTTTCTTCTTTGGTGCTTTCATCTGTGACCTGCTCCCTGCTCAAGAATCTATGACCTTTATCCTGCAGGAGCTCTCGAGGAAGCTGTGTCTCTCCCGTAGACCTAGAAGGTCTCGCTGTGCTAGGGAAAGGAGTTATTTGGCATCCTTTAAATATCTCTTTTTGGTGCAAGATGATCCAAAGCCAGACAAAAACCATAGTCCAGAGCCCTGTCCTGACTCTGTGTTATATTGGGAAATCAGTGGAGAGATTTGAGGCAGGCTTGACAGGCTTCTCTTGGCCCATTTGGGCCAAGTTGTGTGCTGAACCAGACTTCCTGCTGACCCACAGCTTCTTCCCATGGGTGTGTGCAACAGGGCTGATGATCAGAAAATGCAGAGATTTAATTGAAACAGAAGAGTTGGACTTTTCAGAGGCAATCTAAAAGGTCTGAAGCAGGTTGTGGATACGAGCCTGAAAACACTGAAGGAAGCAGAAGCTGTGTGTGGCAAAAAAATCATAGAAAGATGAGAGATGTCCAACAGATGAGCAACAGGAATTGCACGTGTCAAAGACTAGTTGGAGACCTCGCACACAGATGTATAGGTCACTGCTGCTTGTGTCACCATGGGATGTTCTCCTGAGCTTGCCCTTGGGGGTGAGCAGTTGATCACCCTGTAGCTCTGGTATTTTCCAGCTCTGTGCCGTTTCTAAACATCATTAGCCTCGCTGTTATTGTACTATTCCCAGTGACACTGCCTGTAAAATAGTACCCGACAGGTGGTAGGAAAACTAGATAGGCTATTTGATTAACTCAGTGAAATGATTTCTGGAGCTCCTGCCTCCCAGATGAAATGCAGCGTGGCTATTCAGGGACCCTGCAAATATATGGGTGGCGAGTACAATATTGACAGCCCCGGCCAAGCTCTGGAGTCCGTGGAGTGTCGTGTCCATTAAATCTGGAAGGTGGGGAGGACCTTCTTTCTTTGGAAGGCAGGCAAATACCCAATTGCATAAAAATTATCTTGGGAAATTCAAGAGAGTGTATGTGTTATAGAATCATAGAATTGCATTATCTCATCTGCCAGAAAAAAAGTGATATCGCTCTGAAAAGGACAAAACAGCAGAGGAAAAATTACTCTGCACATCCCAAAGCCTGGACTGATTACAGCTACGCGCAGCCACAAAAATTGAAGAGCCTGTTAAAAATCCTTCAACTCTGCTTGATGGTGCCAAGCCTCTATAAAACCAGCAGAGATGATTTTCTGAGAAATCCCTTAGTAAGGGGCTCCCTCAGTAGCAAAGAGCAAGCTGGTATCCGTTCATTTCCTAGCTTGGGCAAAGAGCGGGTGGCTTGGATGTAAAGGACAAAGTACAGAGCTAGGGCATAAAAAGAGAATCGTAGAATGGTTTGGGTTGGAAGGGACCTTTAAAGGTCATCTACTCCAACCCCCCTGCAGTGTGCAGGGACATCTTTAACTAGAGCAGCTTCTGCATCCTCCTACTTAGTAAAAGTGGGACAGTGGCACACGGAGATTATGGGGGGAAGACCCCATTTGTGGGAGTTTTGACTTCTTCCCTTACACCAGGACCTAGGTCCTGGACACCAGGACACACTTAGGACACCAGGTGTCCTAAAAGCTCAGTATTTTCTCTGCTTGATGCAAACTCATTAGGTCAGTCAGATTGTGCTCCAGACCGAGTAATTTCGTGAGTCAAGTAGAGTAATGTTGATGGTGGTAGGAGAGAGGAGGCAGTTAAAAATGCAATCGCCTTTTTGGGGGAGGTGGCCCTAATTCTGTTCTCGTTTTACTGTGACATAAATATGGGACAACTCCCTCTGCATCGGTGGTTTCCTCGGAGTTCATATTGTATCTTAACTACTTGTATCATTTAGCCTTTATCCTCTGAATAATATGGTTTTCCATGTACTTCTTCCATGTTAAGCATCTATGTTTTATTTTATGCTCTTATGGAAAGAGCACATTCTCTCTGCTGCTTTACCCAGGATTTAAGTGCACATCCTCCCTTTAATTCTGCACACTTCTTTCTTTTTAAGTCTGTCTTTCCATCCTTAAGTATCACTGAGTTGCCAGATAAAACAGTTATTGTTCCTATTACAAGAAGATTGTAATGGATTTATATAAAACTCAGTGCCATTGTTCTTGAAGTCCATTTCATCGTAATGAAGTTCCACTCTTAATATTCCATGATCTTCAATGTCCTTTACAAGTAACTTTTTATAAATTAATCTATAATAATCTAATTCAAGTCAGTTAAAGTGGATAACTATAGTCCAATTACAATATTGGGAAGAGATTTTACATAATGGGGGCTTTTATATAGATGGTTAACGCTAATACTGTAGTTTACAACATACTGTATGAATCGCTAATTAAATGCCTAAGTAGCAATAATGGAAGTGGAACTATCAATACAGAGAAGATATCAATGATGTAAGGCATTAATAAAACTTTATGGTGCCATTTAATCTTTTTTTATAGGTACTCCATTATGTCAGTGAAAAGAAAAGGCAGAAAAACAAGAAAGTGAGAAAGAGAGGAACTTAAAGGGACCAGAAAATGGCAACTAAAATGCACTTTTCCTTCTATCTTCCCCCCCCTCAAATGGGACAGATGGAACAGTAATGAGAACTGCCCAGGAGAAATAAATTTATCACATTTCTAAAAATAATCCTGTTCATTGCAGCTGAAATGCTACTTAACCTATGTTCTGTGACATAAATGAAGGGCAGCACATAACAGTATCTTCAAAAGTAGAATACAGGTTTAAGAGCACCCTGACCGAAAAAGAACAGCTAAGCTGTTGTGTTCTTGCTATTGGCCAGCAGAGACGACTAGCAGGGTAAATATATAAACATTTATATTGGAAGGAAAAACTATTAACAAAGGTATTTTATTTTGAAGCCAAAGCACAAGTTTGGCTCTTGGTGCTGCCCAAGGAGCGTTCGAGGCGGCCGGGCTGCTCTCCTGACAGGACATCTCCTCTGTGTTCCTTGGATGCCGTCCAGTGTCCCCTGCAGGAAAGCAAGCTGCCCATTTGCATATCAAAGCGCAGGAATAAGCCAACCCCAGTAGACCTCTAAAGGGAAGTGAGAGTATATGGGAATTTTTAGTTTTTACAACTCTCAATAAAAAAAAGGAGGAAAAAAGACCCAACCACCTCCATTCCTTTCATGCAACAGTCGCTTCAAATGCTTTTGCAATACGTTTGAGGAGAAACCAAGTATTTAACTCTTCAAATCCCCTGGCAAGGGTGTTTCAGGTCCTGGTTGTGTTTTGACAAAGGGGGGAGAGATTTTTCTTTTCCTGAAAAACACACTGGGTAGCAGCTCCACGCAGCACTTGGAAAATGCTTGTGCTGAGACCTCCTCCCCACCTTGAAAAGCTTTAGAAATGTGCAGTAGTCAGGTTAGGGTTTCATGCTCACTGTTGTTGAGGTGACATGTTTATTTAACATGAGATTTCTAGCCTTGTGCCTTCCTATGCTTCCCAGGAATTTGTATTGGACATCACCTGCATGGAATACTGCTGCTGAGGTTTGGCTCTGAACTCCACCTTTCCTGGGTGTCCATCGCTGGGCAAAGTGGAGCTGACAACCTGCCTCACAGCTTCTAATAAAAATAAATCTTTCTGTATTATTTTAAAACTATGACTTCAATATGAGTAGATGAAGAGGCTATGAAAATTCTTTGCCAATATCAGTGAAGATTAGATCCGAGAAATAACGTCTCTCTGTGATAAGAAACTCATTACTCCCCTTGCCCATCAAACGCGGCTGTTGGCAACCCTCTGCCTCGAGTACACTGAGCCGAGGACATCAATAATCCTGCAAATTTGCAAGTGAAACCAAACCTTTGTGCAGACTCCCCCCCCCCCTCCCATCTATTGCTTCATTTCACAGCCACCACCTCTGCTCTCTTCGAATACTTTGGAAGGACTGCTGGAGTTTAACTTAACCATTACATTTCTGGTGTTTGGAGTGAACCCTTTTTCCCCTGGATGGGGTTTTGATGTATTTTGTTGAACGACAAATTTAGCTGAAATGCTTGAACAAATACTGCTTTGTCTCTTTGTATTGCCAAACAAATCCTAGGCATGTCGTTAGTAACACGATCAAACACTAAACAGTAATTAAAAGGTAGCTACAAAAGGATGTGGGGTTCCCCTTATGGGAAAACTTTGCCCTACGTATCATTGTTATCACTTGAGCTGAGCTCATCTACGGTCACTTGCTTTTCTTCTGATGCTATTTGGGTTCATCAGCAGTAACTTTAGAGCAATCATTATCCACTGGCCACCACTAACAATTAACCATGTAATAAACTTATTATTAGAGAAATAAATATCACTGAAATACTTTGGAGTAACCAGAGGTTTTTCTAGACTTATACAGGAGTCTGACTGTCCTGCCTGTTCTGGAGTTTGGTGAAAAAAGTTCTGGCATGCTGCTTTAAGTCCTTTAGCCTTTTGAGTTTTCAAATAGCTCCTTTTTTTTTTTTTTCTCAGGTCTTTTGGTAGAATGTAAAGAAAAAAGGAGAAAAGATCAATGAAGGTTTACTGCTGTTTAATAGTTTTAGCTATACAGTCCCCTCTCTTCCAATGTTCTTGTCCCTCATGACAGCTGAGCGCCCGATTGTGTAATGTGCCATAAACCTGGGACCCCATCGTAGCCTTGTTTCAGAAACCTAGAAGTGGCATTAATGGACAATAAAAAAATCAATGAGGCACGGTGGCTCAGCCATGTCAGCAAGAACGGCTGGAGACCCTGAGCTGAGCGTAGGGACTGCAGCGGGACCTGGCCCTGCTTTCCTCTGTGCAAATTTGTGTAAATAAAATCTTGACGTGCAGCTACACTGGGGTAAGATGACTGGCTTACACTTAAGGGAGCTGAGGCTGTGACCTAACTTTTACCTACAATTTTCCCATTAATTCCTTTTCTTTTTTTTTTTGGTATTGTGTGGGAACTGTCATTCTTCTTCCTGCCTCAAAAGTCTGCAGGATGTACACAGGGTGAAAGCTGCTGCAGGAACTGGGTTCAGCTGAGTCGGAAACTTTTTGCTTTATTTCAGAGGATGCTTGGATATACACTGAGACTTTCAGTGCTGCTTGTTATGCTGCATCCCTGTTTCCTTCAAAAGCACCTACACATTCAGTGTCACCTCCATTTGGTTTATTGTGCGGTAAGACATCGTGTGTAATTTTATTTATGGGCTCAATATTCAAGTTTTTCCACAAGCAATTTTTCCCCTGTGGGCCTTTAGTAATATGTTAGAAAAATCACGTACTGCTGTTTAGGAGTTAACACATTAATAAGGAGATTAGCATCCTGCTGATGGGCAAAAATCTGGTTTTAGCACCATGTGAAGGCACTTGGTCCAAAATAAACCATGTACCAAAGAGTTTAACAAGTTGTGGGTGACTGGAACACTATAATACTTTGTGCACTGTCAAGTTCAATGCTCCCTCCTGTTCTGAAATTAAAATATTCTCTTAAATGTGCATTGCTGAGTCTCCCTGCCTCTGTTAATAGACTTTTTCAGCCTGGTTTCTCTCCCCAGAGAGGCCTTGTACTCTTGGGAGCTTCATTTGGCTTGACCAGAGCTGAGGAGGTGCCTCTGTGGTCAAAAGGACTCCTCGACTTCAGCCTTTAGGTTGAAGCAGGAGCCTTCTGGGTTTTGGGCGATCCCTTTGCACAAGTAGGAATGAATGAAGCTTGGCTAATGCTGTTTTGATTATTTTTTTTAAATATATAATTCATCAAGAAGCAAACCTGGCACAGGCGCTTAATGTGATGACAAAGCTCAGTTATCTGTGCTGGTCCCTTCCTTGGCAGCCTGTGATATCTCTGTTGGCTGCTAGAGCTGGTGCTGTCCTAGAAGGCTTGCTTTTAAACTTCTCACGTTGCTTGTACATGGCCGTGTGTGTAGAAAGCCCCACTTTTAGAGCACTTCAGGCCCTTTCCTAAAGGAAACCTGTTGCACGTTCGAGACCGGGATTGACAGGGTAAGGGGAACAGCTGTGATGTTCCTCTAAAGCTAAATGTTGCCGGTTTTGCATAATCTGCAAAAATATGTTGTCAGGACGAGAGCTCCAGCTGGCTCTCTGCCACCTTCCCCCTCTGCAGCGTGTGCTGTGGGAGCGGGTGTATCATCTGGAGAGCGGGAGGTTTATCTCTGACACGGAGATGTCAACCTAATGTGTGGGGGGGGAGTTGTATGTATATGTGTACACTTTAGCAGCTCGCAATTCTTCTCTTGCTGTGGCTGCTAAGAAAGGAACAAAGGGAGATGCACTTTCCAGTCCGACGCTGCTACGGGGTTCGATGGAGCCACGGTGGGAGCAGAGTGGCTGCGTGCTCGCTGCGTGCCGTGGCGCGAGCATATGCGCACCACGATCTTCTTAATACCCATGGTAAATCCCGCTGTCTGCTACAAGCTCTGTTTTGTATGTTAGGCTTGTTTAGGCTTGTTAGGCTTCTGGTTTTTGTTGTTTTTTTTAAGCTTATAAACACTTTGGGACTGCAGTTCCCACAGAAGGTAACGAGAGCAGCGTTAACCCTCTGCAATGGCCTGTTTAAGGGAGATTATCTTGGGCAAGTGGGGCAACAGGCTGGAGCGAGCAGGCTGGCAGCTGAGGGTCAGGTTGGGCGCTGCTGTTACTACAGATTTGCATTTCTAGCAGCACAGAGGTGTTGAATTCAGTGGGGATTTATGGCAAGCGGGTGAGGAGTAGATGACAACAATTTTGAGTGATTGGTAGGTGGGATGTTCATGTGCTTAGACCTGAGGGTCAAGAACCATTGTTTAGACCTGAGCTCTTATTTTAAGCATACTGCTGCTATGACTTGTGGAGGCTGACAGAGGGTTTGATAGGAGTTTTCCAGGGTTATGTTTACTGGTGTCCATATATAAGGTTCTGTGATGTTATAAAATGCTCTTACGCTCTGAGAAAATAAAATTCTAATGGAGGCTGCAAGCAAGCAGGTGATTTGGTGTGGTTGTGTGTTCCTGAGGTTGTACCAGAAATCTTCTGGCTTTGGTGGAATGTATAAGGAATCAAAACCACAAACCTCCACTTTTGAGACACTTGCCAACATTTTTGTAATAGTCCTTTGAAGGTAGCACGTGGTTATTATTTTGGATTAGCATAAAAAGAAAGCTGATGCCTGTATCTGAATCTTTTTTACATCTTAGACTAAAATGCTATTGGCTTCAAAAGATAATACACATAGATACCAACTCTCCTCCTCTTCTCAGTTTTTATGTTGTTTCAGCCAGGGGGTAAAGGAGGAAGGTTGGACATTTGTGGTGAGATTCACAGAGAATAGGGAATATAAATCCTGTGGGAATGATTCAGAAGTGGTTAAGCTCTATAGAAAGATTGGTCTAGATTTTTTTTTTTAACCTGTGGTGAAACTCTGTTAATAAACAAAACTCCTGAAATGGGCTAAGTTTGATGGGTGGTGGGTAGAAGTTGTGATTTCCCTTTTTTACGTGCATGTGTGCGCAGCTGCTTGGTCTATGGCTCAAAAAAGAGGAGGAGGACAGGTATTAAAGGCTGTTTCCCAAGATGTGGCAAGAAAATGCCTTTCCCCTGCTCTGTGGGCTTATCAGTGAGGTGTCCCCAGCAATAAAGCTTCCCAATCCACTTCTGGGGATGTGTCTCTGCAGACAAATCTGGGCTTCTCTTCCCTGTGCACACGCCTGCAAGGGCAGTGCTCCTGAGGCTGGCGGGGCTGCTCTGACTTAGTGTTAAGTGCTAAAATATCATATAAATACCAAAAGTGGGTTCTACTTTATCTTACCTAAAATAATAGCAGGTCTCTTATTTATAATCCTTTCTATTCAGAATGTGCACATAATATCCCAGAGTCTAGCGAGGAGGCTGCTTAGAGAACGCTTGCCCTGGGTTGTGAGCAGACTAATAGCCAAATTTCTCCCAAATTTGTGCATTTTTCTTGTGGCAATTCTTGATGTCTACTTTGCTACCAAATTACATACTTAACCTGATGGAACCCTGCATGGTGTGGTGGGGTTTTTTTGGTTGGGTTTTTTATCTGACTGATTTCCCTCCTTTGGGCTGTTTATCCTTTAGCTGTGGATGGAAGGGATGAGGGAAATATTTACTGAGCTGTTACAGAATGGGCCATAAGCAGCAAAAAGTAAACTCTCTATCCTCTCTTGGCAAGTACTTTTCAGTATATCTCCTAATAAATCACCTATATGAACTGAAGGTGTGAATAACACCTGCTTATGTACTACAGGATAAAGTCTTTCTGCCAGAAGTGGGCTTTGGAAGAATTGGGCTTTTTGTGGTGCAGGAAGTAGGGTTTGCAGGGTGATGCTTTAACAAGGCTTTTTTTTCTGTCCAGGCATTTAAGCTTGCAATTATATTATTACACAATTATATATTCTTAATATCTTATCGTAATATCATTGCTAATATTGTAATTAACTTGCCACTATTATATTATTACACCTGGTGTAACAATGCACCAATGATTGATTTATAGACTACTTTTAAATCCAAAAGCAAATGAATCCATCAGAATTTGAGCGAGCAGGTGCTTGAGTTATGGTGGAGGGTGGTCACCCCCTTTATGGAGGAGAAAGAATTAAGTAAAAGAAATAAAGCAAGGTCTTCAGCACCACTACAGTTCTAAATCCATGCCAATGCCACGAAACAGAAAATAATTTAGAGATCTGACTTTATGTAGCTTTTTGCCAAAATTTTAAGCTCAGGTATCTCACGTTTGAAATAGTAAGATTGGGGTTTTTTTTCTTTCAATGAGAAATTTAATTACATGCCTATGCTGAGCAATTTTTGTTAAGATTAGCAATTTCTGTTCTGCCTGCTCTACACTCTCTGAATGTGAAGATGATGATTCTCATTTGCAAATAATTTCAGCATTTCTTCCTCTCTGCAAGGCTGAGAAGGATGGATCAAAACAAAACGTGCTCTCAAACAGATGCACGCAAAACAATCGGCTCGTAAACAAAATGACTCGGAAAATGCAGTTCTTCAAAAATTTCTTGTTATCTGAATTCCTTGCTAAATGTTTATTAGAAGCTGATAATGGAACATTTTTAAATGTGAAATCTAACTATCTCAAAACACCTGTAGAATACTCCCCAAGGCTTTAGTATAATGATGCAAAACAAAAGATTTAAAAAATGTCCTTTCCATCTTCAAGTAAAATAGCATTTTTTTTCTTTAATCAATTCATCTGCTTACAGGCTAAATTGCCCACAAAGTCATTATTAAATTAAATAATGAAGGATTGAAATGTTAGAGGAAGAAAAGGCCACATCCACTATTGTTCCTCCCAATGTACCGAGCTTGGTTAAGTAACTTCAGCTTTTTCATTTATTTAATATATCTGAGATTGGTATCTGCTTGAGTCATAACAGCTTCCCCCTGCCAACAGGCAAGCTCTGCAGAATTTACTACAGTAAAATGCAGGCATGCTTCACGTAGCCTTAATTTGTTTTGAGATCCCATCTTTTATCTATGGAAACCTGCTCTCTCAGCAGGATGAACTTCTCAGTGAGAAAGTAAATTGGTTGTAACGTGGCGTGGGTCCCAGCATGCAATGCTTATTACAGCTCTCCCTTCTGATGCCTCGCAGGAATGGGTGGAAGAAAGAGTTAAATCAGCCTTTAGCATCTCGGGTAATTATTCCTGGCCAATTGTCTCCAACTGGAAACTCACAATTTGTTACCACTTAGTTGGTTTCGGTGAATGAAGAGGATTCATTGCTTTTTGCCGGCGTTCAGATCTTTTGTTCACAGTTTGGAGAAAATTGCAATCTCTTTTCTTGCTACTGTTCCAGCTTTAGCCATGCTTGGTTAAGTCACTGCTCAAGTTGCTCTGGATTCACATGTGCTAATCTGGTAGCGTGCAGGGATTTTTTTATGATTATTTTTTTCTTTTTTACTGATTTTTCTCATGCATTTTATTTCCCAAATGGGCACTAGCAGAATATTTATTTTTATAATCTTAATATTGTTACGGTGACTCTACTTTCTAAAAGTTCCCTGACTTTATGTCGTGGCCATTTATCTGAATCATATCTTAATGTTTTCTGAGCTTTGCAAGAGAGTAAATAAATAGAAAATAAACGACCAGTGCAGGCATAAGGTAATAAAAATGAACATATATGAACCAGTAGCCGTGTGCTTGTTTATAGGTCAGTTAAATTTTGAGTGGTATCCATAGCTCCTGTGGTATAAGCCCAGCTTGTGTCTTCATGGAAAAGGTCCCAGAAAATTTAGTAACCGAAGGGTTATTTTTTTTTTACTGAAAAGTGAATGAGTTGTAGTATGCCCATTCTGATTAACCAACTGTGACAGATGGTAATTCCTCTCTTTTTAAATGTGGCTTAGAGAAATGAAATTCAAGGTGATTTAAGAAGTCTTTAAGAATTGGGGAAGCCAACTGAAAGGAAAAATAAACAAAAAGCAAAGCGGAACTCCTTGAAGTTTGCTTTGTTTGCTCTTAGAGCCATCTCTGAAGATGGGGAGCCAGCTTTGTTCCCAGGCAATCACAAGGACCTTTCCAGTCAAGTGCAGTTTCCAGGCTCCTTTCTAATGTGCTGTAGTATCAGCCCAGGAAATTTGTCTAGTCATACAACCCTCTTTCAATCTAAGGAATATTAATTTATTCTTTCAGGAAATGATGCTACTCAAGATTAATCTTTTGGGACCTGGGGAGTGAATTATTACGTGTTTCTGGGAGATTGGTTAGCTGAGTTCTGCAAAACTTGTGCCGTATGTCTTTTGAAAGCCCATTTGTGGGGCTCGGATCAATACAGGAGGGCTGAGACCTTCCCATTTTAATTCTCAAAGCATCGATTTGTATTTGAGATTTAAAGGGGTCTCCATTTAACAAGGCAATCCCAGCTGTGTTCATCTGGTTTCATGCTAACAGTCTATGAATAGCCATAGATTCTTCTTCATCAGATTGTATCGTCATGAAGTATAAATACATTATCTCAAAGCTGGACTCAACGTCACACTAAAGATACCTGAATCTTACCGTACAGCCCTATTAGATTGCTTAGAACAGAGTATGAAAGCTCAGACTGAGTAGTTCTTTTTAGGATGGGTATACACCTGCATGATTTAGATGTGAAATCAAACCCTAAACCTTTAGGGCATTTTTTTTCTAATCGTGTTTCTAGAAATAGCACACAGAGACAAATAACAGGCTTTATCATTCTGAATTTTAAAATCATGAGAAAGCAGCTTGTAAGAGGTGTGGGAGTTGGTAGGACAGCACTTTGCTGGCTGTTCCTAACAGATCAAATACCAGCACAAGATTGGACCCGGGCTTGAGCAGTGCGTGTGGCAAGACTCAGCCTGAATGTCAAGTCTTCTACGAGGGGATGCATCCCAGTAGGAGCAGAGTGCAGAGCAGTGCATCTCTGTGCTGAGGGAGGAGGAGTCTGAATTCTTGCCTCTACTCCTATCCCAGTCCTTTAGCTGATACACAGAAGAAGAATAAAGGGAATTAACTGCAATACCGGGGCGTTCAGTTTTAAAGGTTTCCCAGCTTTCCAGGGTGGTTCTCTTCAGCTATTACTCTTCACGTAGCTGAGCTATTCTGGTACAAACATAGTGTTTTATAAATACAGTTGTGTTTCAGCTATTTTGCGTAATCCTGGTGTCAGTGGTTTCAGAATGATCTCTTGAAATTGCTTTTGTCAGCTGTGGAGTAGCTGAGTTGGAAATACTTATCTATGTGTATACCTTTATATTTTGCTTTACCCATGTGCACATGCATATATATATTTATACCAGATGCTATTTTCCCTTGCGTCCTTTTCCAGTTCTTCCACTGATTCTATCAATTGCTACAAAGTGATGCACTAAGCAGAATTATCCGTGGCATGGGTTTTAAGGCTGATTCTTTTTTTTAGCTTCCTTGCTAGCAATAGAGTTTGAAACACATGTTGTTTTGCTAGGACACAAATGATGTGTCCCTTTTGCCTTCTCTGATGGGATGAGTTCAGTTAGCTGGAGAGGTTTCTAGGGTGTGTGTTCACAGGTATTAATTGAAAACATACATTTTCTATAGGTTTTCTCCAGTATGCACATACGCAGATGGTGGTTTAAACAATCCAGTTACTCAAGGCAGCCTTTTGGGAAAGGAGTTCTTTGTTTTCTGATAGTAACTTTTTTTTTCTGTCACTCATGCACATTCAGTCTTTCAGAGTAATCCCAAAATGCCTCTCTTTTTTGGACAGACTTGCCTATGGTGCCCTGGGTCGAGACTTGAGAGCTGTGACCCTTCTGATTCTGCATTCGCAGCAAAGGGTTTAAGAGGTTGAAGAAATTGAAGCAGCTTCATTAAAAATGTGAAGAAATATTCCCAAGTTGTTGGCTGGTGTTATTTAAGGCTGCTGTTCATTAGCAGTAACGTTTTGTGGTTTGGATAGTCCCTGGTACCCAGGAATCTTGGAGTCCCTGGCAGATATTGATTCAACATCATTTTTGTCTCAGGGTAAAAGGTGAAAATTATTGTACTTAATTTTGAAAGGGGCAAGTAGAGGCATAGCAGGTGTAGGTGTTGTGTCCAGTGATGTGTAAAGCTGAGGTGGGGCATACACGGCTGGCTGGAAAACAAGTGCTGAACCACTGATGCAGCCTCTCCCTGCTGTAGCCATCCCAGTGGGTCTACAGCATCTCCTGCTCTGCAGGTGCTGATGGAGATGGGACATGTACCCACCAGCACCCATCCTCACCCAGTGCTCTGGGTGTTGGCATCACCCATCCCCTTCCTCCAGCTTCCACCATTCTTCCTCCACCTATCTGCAAGGGCTACCCTGCAGCAAGGAGCCCAGTCCTGGAGTCAGGAGCATCCTCTCTTTGTCCAGCCATGGGCAATCAATGTGCCTCTGTCAGCTTGGAGGAGCACGCTCTGCTTCACTGCGTGGTTCAGGGTGGCATCCTGTAACCTAGTAACAGCAAAGCTGGGTGCCTTTCATGCTTTTTAATGCTTGCAGAGTGATTTATTAATATGTATTTTATATATATTCTACCATCTCGTGTGCGTCACAGAAGAGTATTACAGCTGTTATCGGGCAAATCAAGCAGCCAGTGCTGAGCGCATTTAAAATAGCACAGCACAATGTAATGGTTGCATTAATGGGAAGCGATAGCGTTTGTCGTCCGAGATTTAAATATATGATGATTTCCATGAAATCGCTGTATTCTGCATCTCAAGGTTTTTAGGAAGAAAATTCCAGACGTAACATTTGGTCATTATTCTTCTATCATGTGCTCTCATTACTTCGGGAGGATTAGGGAGCTGGTGATCATATATCTGTCTTCACGCGTGCCAATTCAACGTGATCGGTATTTACTCTGATTACCCCGCTGGAGAAAATACTTTAGCACAAAATGGTCTTAAGTGAGAAGATTTTGTAACAAAGCCCAGTAATGCTAATCTGGTGAGATGTTGCAAAGCAGTAATGTGTTCAATAATCAATATTTAATAAGAGTTATGGAAATAGCCCTTCTTCATGAAGGGCATTTAGTGATTGTATTTGATTTTGATAATTGTTTGCTAAGTGTATTGGATTATTTGTTTTCTCTTCTGCACTGAAATCAGTTTCCAGGGGAGAGCAAAAAATGCCCAAACCTTAAATCTTGATGAATAGTTCTTCAAATTAAATCAACAGTCATCTCTCTGCACCACATTAGCTCTGAAAGGCTTATACAGTTCTTAAAAAAATCTTTTTTTTTTTATTTTCCCTTTTTTTCACTCTTATTTGCTGTAGGGAAAAGATGTTTCAAGTCATGTTGCTTACCTTTTAGAGTGGCATTTATTGGTGGTGAGTGACTGAAGGAGCTGGCTGTATAACAAAGTTCAGCTTTATTTGTCTTCTACCTGCAAAGCAAGTGGCAAGTGCTACTGAGAGTCGGGAAAGTTCATTCTCTCTACCAAGGTTACTCTTCTTGATGAGCATTAAAAGATAGCTTTAAGCCATTCACAATTATGACCTTGACTAGGAAAATGTAAGTTAATAAGGCTTCAACAAATTATGGTCTTTTTGGTCGATTTGCCTAGTGAACTGTTAATTGTAAAACTGAAAGACATTATGTTCAGCTTTCTCTATCACATCTTTTGTGTTTTAACAGTGACACTTCATTGAGTGCAATTAACAAAGCCTAGGAGATTTATTAACACACTTCTTCATGGCCAATGATCCATTCCACTTAAGACATAACACTGTAAAATGCACATTATCTCCTTTTGGCACTTACAATAATGCTTCATGAACTAGGAAGGCATATGTTAAAGCAGATAAAATAGCATTATTAGCTGACAAATCTTACAATTTATTAGACAGTTAATTTATCAGCTTAAAAGACACTTAAAACAGCTGTGCATTTAATGTCTTTTTAATGTATCCAGTAAAACTTGCATAATTGCCTGTAGTGCAATTTATTTTTAGCTATGTTGCAAAATGTCTGCATTTACTGTTTACATCTTCTTTAATTTTTCCTGCAAGGCTCATCACATCTCGGCACAAGCCTTAACAATGAGGGCAGATAATCAGATAAAAAGGCTGCTGGTACAAATGGCTGCCCATGAATGAACTATTCAAAAGTACATGCTGAGCTGGACCAAAGAGTTCTTGCATTTTATCTCCACCCCAAGGGCAAGAGGGAGGGGGGGGAAAAAAAAAGCTGGGGTGCTTGGTAGGCAGTGTGGTCATGGATTGCCGAGCACGGCACATCAGAGACCGGCGGTGTCTGTCTTGACTGGCATTAGCATTTGGAGCCCATTCGGAGCCACATGGCTTGGGGTGTAAACTAACAAGGCTCTGAGACGGCATTAGCAGAGGTGTTTCATTTTATAATTAAGGTAACTGCTCCCTGCAGATCAATTGTAGCAGACCTAAGTACTACCCGTGAAGGAAGTGGTGAAGAGGATACACGTTTAATGACTCCAATGCATAAATTGGCTGTGTTTGTTTATTGCTCTCTAATTTAATGGAACCTTTTGTTAAATCTTTCTGGCTTTTTTTTTTTTTCCTCTTAGCATACTGCGAGTAATGATTTCTGTGGGAACAAAGGGTGTTGCTTATTAAAATAAAAAGTCAAACATTGCCGTTTCCATTAATTAAATGTCAGATTAGCTTAATCTTTTTATAAATATTGGATATAATCTATTTACAGAGCACAATCAGATCTGCGGGTGCTGGTGTGTGGAGTAGAAGTGGAGAAGTGCAATTCTTGCTTTGTGGACATAGGGCAGGGGTGGGAGCCCAGATGGGTCAGAAGTGTCTGCAGCTGGGCTCCTGAAACAAAGCAGGTGGGAAGGCTACAAAAAAAGTGAGGAGCGCAGGGATATGGGCAACTTTTCTCCAGTTTCCAGGTTCAGGAGCCTGAGAGTATCCCGATCTCCCAATGCCCAGAGACTGAAAATGTGAAGAATCCATCAGCATGGGCTATGCAGCAAAAAGAAAAGTAAATAAAAGCAACAAAACAGGTTATTTTGGAAAGAGGTGAATGAGGAGAGGTAGGATTTTCATCACGCTGGGCAATCTTAATGATATGAGAATCAGAGAATCCAAAGCCAAATCCTTTTGTCATATCAGAATGCTCTTTGTTTTTCTTTCTAGATGTAATTATCCATTCAAAAACGACTGAATTTCTTACAAGTTTACTGAAGTGTTGCATATCTGCAGTGGCAGCATTATAATCCTAGTTAGTCTGGAAATTACTATCAAACTTTTCCCATGAATGACTTACAGTAGACTGACAATATGATCAATTGTCCCAATGAGTGGATGTGAGAAAAATGGGTAAATTATTGAAGTCAAGTATAACAGAGGCATATGGATATATATTCAGTACAAGAAAACTTTATGTATTGCATTTAATTAGACCTAAACATATAATAGTGCATTATTCATGCAGGGATAGTCATCTAATGAGAGCTGCTTCACAGTTTGATTAGTGTGGCAGTGTTGACTATTTTATTGCTGTACAGTAAACTGTTGGAGAGTTGTCTTTGTCCCAGTTACAGACGAATTCTGATGTCAGGTTTCTGGTGAGGAGTAACCTAGTTGGCAGCTGCTAATTCTGAAGTTACACATCTTTTTAGGAGAGATTTTAAAGGCAACCACTGCAGAAGTAAGGTGGTCTTCAAGTTCTCCCTCCCCTCTGCTTTCTAGCAGGACATCATCATCCAGGTCACATTTTCCCAGTTTGTCATTAAGAATTTCCATTTAAGAGTAAAATCTACTGGTCAGGAAACTACTAGAAATACCTGTTCTTATTTAGGCTAGCACCAAAGTGGGGCAGTGCTGTAGCTGAAGAACCACTTCAGATTTAAAGTGCTATTTTCTTGTGAGGAGTAAAATCTAACCTTTGAAACCTTGCTTAGGCCTAATCCACCTTGTTGCAGCTATAATTATTTTACAGGCTAGTGAAATTGTCTCATTCTGTGAGCACCTTAAAAATAAGCTCATCTGTAACCACAAACACTTGAGATTTTTTTCTTGTTCAGCATTAAAAAGCTCTCAGACATGGAAAGAGGACGATTCGTTGCAGAATGATCAGCTGAAAGTACAGTTTTGCTCATCTGGAATGTTTTCTGTTATTTAATAGAGTAATTTTATTTAAAAAAAAAGTTAGAAATGTCAAAAGTAAGAATCTGACAGTGATTGGTTTGTCAAAACTTTGAGGGCCCTTCTCTCCAAACCCAGTGGTTCCATAGGAAGATGGTTTATAAATAAGTCTGGTTGTGGTGTCTAACTCTCCATGTCCCTTACACAGGATGTGTGACTTGAGATGTGACCTCCCTTCAGTGGTTTGTTTCCATCTCATGAACTACAAATGTGCGTGGAAAAAGCACCAAAATTCAGATTTTCCAGTCCTGTGCAACCCCTGTCATTTGAGAGGAAAAAAAAGTCAGCATAGTTTGTAGAAAGCTCATCGTGATGTGAGAGCACAGAAAAACTTGATACGTGCTTCTGACCAGTTGGTCAGTGGAAGGAGGTGAGGAGCTGAGGGCAATGGGCCTTTCTCCTTTTCAGTAATTCCACCAGATTACTCTGGCCTCTCTCTCTTTCTTGGGACTGTGCAACCTGGAGAGTTGAAGGAAAAATACTAGTAATAATCTGGTAATGCATTAATGGTTCCTTCCTGGGATTGTTAGTACATTAAAAACCCCCTGATTTTTAAGCTCCTTTTTACATGGGGCAGTTCACCACCAGAGCTAATTATGTAGTAAGACTATGTGTCAAAGCTTGAAAATAGTTGGTTTCATTGTCTTATAATAACATTTTGAGACTGTTAGGAAAATAATCCTTCATTTCAAGGCTGTTATGCCACACTTCCTTGTTTTTCTAGGTGGGATTTGCCTTCCCTGAGGTGTGAAATATCTCTGTGACGTTGTTCTCTTGGCTGGATTCTTTATAAATGTCTCTTTTTAAAAACCTACATTTGAGCAAACATTGCTAGTTTTAGAAGAAAGACATTTGGTGTTTTAGGGGGGGGAGGATCTTGTGCCCAATCCCTGTTGGTACCGGAGTCTTTCGGGGAAAGGATGGTTGGGGACCGTTGATGCTCTGAGCCCACTGGGTGGGATTCTCTGAAGTGTTAGTTACTTGTGTGGCTCTGCACTAAGGACCTGAGGAAAGAAGAAGCAGCAGCAGCAGCTCTTCCCACGGGTTTTACAGGGAGCAATTAGAAAATATATCGGTGAGGTTCCCTTGCAAAAAAAATTACTTGAAGTTTGTTATATGGCAGTGTATATCTCATTCTGTCCTCTGAAACAGTAAATAAACCTCTGTCCTTTTTTCTTCTCCTTTGGGAGTTTAACCTGCCCTTGTAACAGAAGAATCTGTAGTTAAAACTAGTTTGGGATCCTGTTGTTTTTCCCCCTGAGCATCAGAAGCCAGATGTTTTCAGTGAAAAGGAAATTGATGGCCTAAATAATGAATATATTGAAGTATTGTAGCCACAGTCCAGCTGCTGCTTTAGACGCTGCTATTAACAAATTGAGATCAGACTCTCTTGTCATTTTTGGAGTATATTTGTTATATATTTTGTAAGTGTGAATAAAAGAATAGCCTACTTTGTGGGTAGCTGTTAGCTTCCAGCTTTAGGAGCAAGGAATGACCGAGAGGCAGTTGCACCAGCTGGGAATAGCTGGAGAAACCATAGGGACCCCAGCCCTCCACAGCAGCTCCTTGGTGTCCTGACCCACCCCTACTTCTGAGTTGAGAGTACCTTCCCTACATCTTGCTCTAATATGGCTCAAGGTTGTTTTTACAACCTTTGCAAGTTCATGCCAGAAAGCTTCTTGAGCTGTCCCTGGCCACCAGACAGCTGTTGTCTGTTCCACTCACTGTGACACCAGCCCGTGACCTTCTAGTGAAGGTGCAGCTTGCACCGAGGACAGTATGTTGGAAAAAAGCTTTTTGCAAAGGATCTCTGTAGTCTTTGGTGAGGAAAGATTTGCTCCTCCTTTCTGAATTAGCCACCTGCAGACTTTCTGTGCCTTTTCTCCACAGTGAATTACTTCATGTAAGGTTCTTAATGGAGATCTCTCATTTCATCCCTTGATGCTATTCCATTGATGGCCTAATGTTTTACCACGGTAAATGATATCAAAGCATGGGAAAAAATACTGCAGGGAAGGGTGAGGTTTGGACCAAGAAAAATATCTGCATGAGATAAAATCTCCTAAGAAAAATACTCATTTGAAAATTCAGTCTCTGCAGCAGATTATTTTTAGCATTAGTTTTTTGTATAAATTATTTAAGTTTTAAAGATACTTATATTTAGAAATAGAAAGTTTGCAGCCTGTGCTCTGCGGGCTCAGGATTGCTACCAATGCACACAAAGTATACTGGGGATTTGGGGCCACTTAATTATGGCTATCCCTGACTTTCTTTGAGGTATTGAGGAAGATTGTTTTGGGATGTAAATAAACTTTTCATGTTTTTAGAATTAAAAATATTCCTGATCCAACAATTTGCATCTGATGACTGATGGATTTGCATTTTGCATTCTTTTTCAGCATGTGCACATGACATAGACAAAAGAGCTTGTTACATTGTATCATGTCATTCATTTTCCCATCATAATGAAATACCGCATCAAACTTGATGCCAGTGGCACACAAAATTTTGGGTCGTCCATCCCTGTGCTGCTAGAATCCTGAATATCTACATAATGACTTAAAAGCCCTTCCAAGATGCAATGGTGCAGCTCAGTATAGGTCAGACCAGTAGAAGATTCAGCTTTCTCCCATTCTGCACCAAACCTAGAAATGAACCTTTATTTGCCAAAAGTGTCATACTTTCCGACAGATGCAGTGTTCAAGGAACAGCAGAATTAAGCCTAAAAATAATGCTTTGTTCATTTTAAACCTGTGAGCTAAATATTGTTGCTTACAGAGGTTGGCAAACACAAACACTTCTAGTGGGCTTGGAGAGAGATCTGTAAAACATGAACAGGTATAAATGTAAACTGAGAATTTTAATGTATATAGCGTTTATTTATGTTGTGAAAACATCAGGGGGTCTCCCTGGGTAAGGAACTGGGTGCTCTAGAGAGTGGGAAAAGGCATACAGTAATTCTTCAAAGTTTTGGTGATGTGGAAATCACAGGAAGGGAAGAGGTCTGCCTCCTATGGAGAGAAAATATTTTCTTGCACCAGGTCAGTGATCTTCAAATGAAAAAAAAAAAAAAAAAATTAAGAAAATCTTTAAGCAGCTTTAGAGATATTAAAGTGTAACATCTAAGAAATCGTTTCAGAGAGTTGGCCCAGTGGTCTGAGTCAACAATGTGCTTTTGTACAACCACGGCTGTGGTGGTGATGCTGGAGGGGCTCGGACTGCTGCATAAGCCTGCAATTGTGGAAATAGCCATCTCCAAACTTGTCCCTGGCAGAATACAGACGTGAAGTCAAGGTGATCCAATGACATAAGCCAATGGTGTATTATAAAAAGTGGGAATTTAAGCTGGATAATTTCAGCTCTTGTTCATGCTCTTGTACCTTTCCCCTGACCCCAGTTTTGTTCAATTGGTACTAGCGTGTCAGCCTGGATTTTCAGTCCATTTAATCATCTGCCTCTACCTTTCCCCTTGTTTGTTTCTAGCACCACGCTAAAGAGACTGCTCCTAACGTGTTATTGAATAAGGCAGCGCTCTGTATGCTGCAGAGCTCTTTCCCTTAGTGGTGATAAAATGGTGATAAAAACAAAAAGTGACACTTCAAACGCAAGCCTGCTTTTGAGCTTTGGTGCATATTGCTTTTTCTCTCCCAATCCCAACTCTTTATATTTTTTTCCTCTCTATGACTGATCATTTTGAAAGAGAATAAGGATGTACATATGGTATGGCAAGTCTTCCCAATATCTAGTGGTGTGATCTGCAAAAATGATGTGACCCCTCAACATATTTAAGCCTATGGTTCGGCAGAAGCTACAACTACTTAAGAGTATTTTTCTCTGCTAGAAAGGGTTCCATCCTTGCTCTTTCTGTGGGTTGGACTTGCCAGGATCCTGCAGCTGCTTTGTGGGGGTTCAGAGCAATGCTAAACTTGTCTGGACTTTGCTCTTTATTGGGCTTGCAGCAGCTTTGCGTCACCCAAAGAGCTTGGTTTCAGGTTCATCTGCCTCCTGCCTCCACTCCCACCCTCTCTCTGATGGCCTAAACCAGAGTAAGAGCTGCTATGTTAATTATCCTCTCCTTTTAATTAATTAAAGAGGCTCAGAACGTGGACGTGCTGAAGTCTGGCTGCGGGGGACCGTTGGGAGAATAAAAAATACAGGCTGAGGGAAAGCTCCCTTGGGAGCCTCCTCTGAAATGGGCACAGAGCCTGCAAAGTGGGGGCTCATCACACTGACGTGTGGCTCTATTTTCTGTGCAGAGCTTCTCCAAACCCTGATTTTAACCTCACTCATCTTCTCTTTCCTTCCCTCTATATATTAAGTGTTTTGGTTGACTAAGAGTTTGTATTTGAAGGAAGAAAACAGTTCTTTGCTCCCCGTTCTCTCCCCTCAGCTCCTGAAGCTGGGGATCTACATAAAACAGTGCTGGGAGGTGAGGGAAGAACCACCATCCCCCTCTATTTCTAAGCCATTCCTCTTACTAATTTCTGTTTGTGCTTAAAACATCTTTCCAAGGCGCCTCAACAGTTTTTCTGAAGCCTGGGGGCAGGGCAGGCTCTTGGTGCCGCCGCGGGCTCGGCAGCATCCATTTTTAAGCCCTGTTCTTCAAGGACGCTGGGCAGGAATCAAAGCTCTGAAGAGGACCTAAAAAATGATGAAAGATTCAGAAACAGCGAGGTGGAGGCAGAACTTGAACGAGCTGGGTTTGTTTGGTAGGAAAGTCAATACCACCTTCTCTCTGTTGGGTTTAGGAAAAGAAGAAATTAGCTAGCTTTACAGCACATATTTTGGATAAAAAGGGTAGTTAAATATTAAGACAGCCCTGCTAGGAAGGTTAGGGATCCTCTTTTTGGTGGCTTTTTGTGAACAGGCTTAGCAAAATTCTTCTGGGAATAATGTTGGTGAGCCTTGGTGGACAGGGAACTGAAGTTTCTGACCACCTTTCTCTGTTTCTAATGCCTGTGTAAACACAGGGACAAAAAAATACTGCCTTTTTACCATACAGGGCTGTGGAAGAAAAATTATGTATTATACAGTTAATATTTTATCACTGCTCTGAGCTATAAAAGAATTGGCACTGCTTCCAAAGTTGTTGCAGAAAGGATGGATAATTTATAAGAAAAGTGTGAGGACCATCCTATCTCCTGTTCCTTAATACCTGGCAGGTTGGAATTATGCTACGTGGACAAGAAGTGTCCATTTTTATATATGGGAGGGTAAAGTTGATGAGTAGGTGTACGGTTGTTGCAATAACCTTGCAGAAAACATCATTAATGTGGAAATCCCATAGAAATGTCCCAAGATTTCCTGCTCGTGCACTGGGAACTTAATGCCCTGGCAGCCCATGGCAAGTACAAATGCAAATAATTCTTTAGAGTGCTAAATGACATTTGTTAAGCGTGGTGATTGATACGTAGCTACGTGGAGGTCTTCTGATAAATGCCCAGATGTTCCTTAACAATTTAACATCTAGAGTGCTGTGTTTGCCATGGTTTGCTGCAGTTGGCCTCTGTTTTCCACTGGACTCCTCTGTACATCTCCTCTCCTCAACCCACAGCTCATCCCACTGTATCTACCTGAATATCCCAGTAGCTTGAGGGGAGAAAAGAAAGGGCGAACTGTTGTAATTTTTTTTTAAATTTCTGTCATAACCTTAATGCAGATTTTAGACTGGATTTTGCATTTCATGATTTGTTCTTCCCCCGCACGCACGCACATATTCCCACTCCCCCTCAATGAGGTAATTGCATGACAACTAGATTAATATCTTTTACATACTTATTAAACTCAATAAGTGGTCCTGCGCAAACAATTGATATTTAATTACCGTATTATCATCCTACTAAATTTTAATTACTATTCATTTAAAATACCTCGTACGTTATCATTCATGTTCACACGGATTTGTTTCTCTATAAATGTTTCTCTCTAAATCCTAACTTTAAGTTGAACTAACCTGCAAAGTAATTTGGATTTCTCGAGGTAATAGTATGTTTAATGCAGGTCCAAGGTGTTGCAAGACACTGTAGAAAGGGACAATGCAGCCACCAAGCCAGTGTTGGTCGTATTAAAGAGCATATCCTTTTACACCAGAATCCAGGAAAGGCTGAATGACTTGCCTTTCATATCACCTTGCAATGTAACTTCAGCTTAAAGGATCTTGAGCCAGGAGAAATTAATGTTTACTAGGTGGTGATAAACTGATTAAGAATCAGAACAGATCCCAAGTTGGTGAAGAATGTGAAAAAAAACAAAACAAACCCAAACCCACCCCAAACCCTAAAATTTTAATCCTATGGTAAACTTTCCTCTTCCACTGATCATTGTTTTTACCTCTGACAAGTATCTATTTTCTAGATCTCATCTGTGAGTCACTTAATTACTCCTCAGAGAAAGGAAAATACATGATAATTTTTGTAGTGAAAAAACAACCGCCTCTGATGGGTAAAATCATCGCACCTTGTCAGTTCCTGCAGCGGGAGGCAGAGCGCGGGGTCTCATGATCGGTTAGATCTCTTTTGGTTTTGTAATTTATTGATCGAGGCTGTTTAAAATGAAAAGGGATTATTTTCTTTATTTCTCTATCTAAGACCTGATGCCACTGTTGATGAGTCTCCCGAGGAAGGTCATATGCTCTGAATCAGAGCACTTTGCTCAGCTCCTTCTCGCTGTTACATTCATTGAAATTAAATCTCTTCAGATAGCTCTTCAAATCCATTGTGCTTTTCACAACCAGGCACGTGAAACTATTAATATCTGTACTCTGGCAGCAAGATTTCCCAAATTTCTGCAGATTCTCTATCTTTTTCTCCTCGCTTTTTGCAGTTTCTATAGGTGGTACTTGATCCCATCTATTTCTTAGCTGTGAAAAACCTGACATTCAGCTTGGTTCTTATAAAAATCATAAATTTATAAGGTCTTTTCCCAACTGAAACATGGATTATAAGAAGGAAGTTTGGTAATGGCTTGGAAAAAACCTTGACATGGTTTAGTAATTTGAGGGCATTCAGTTTTGTGGGGTTATTTTTGTTGTTGTTGCTTAGTTATCTTCCAGAAAAGTTCATGTAAAGGATTGTCCTTTTTATATCAATATGCTAAAAATAGGGTTTTTTCTTTTTACTGCAACTAGGAGATTTTTTCTTCTTAGGCAATTAATTGTGTGACTCAGTCCTGTAAGCTCCTGTAATGACTTTATAGCCTGTCAGTGATATATAACCTATTGACTTTCCTTTGGTTATAGGACTATTACTTTCCTGATTGATTTAATCATTCCATGCTACCTTTATCTCATTGCTTTTATGGAACTCTATTGACTAGCCAATCTTTTAAGGACTGATCCAAGGGCAAGTGAAATCAAGGGGAAGGCATGGTGGCCCACAGACCTGTCTCTTGGATCTTACTCCTGCATGAGGTTGCCATTATTTGTGGTTTAATACTAGAAGAGACTTGTCAGTATGATAAAGGAATAATTCTGTATGTTCCTACCGTTATATTTATCCTAGTGGAGAACAGGCAATTTTCCCTGTTCACACTGGGTTCCTGTGGGAATTACTGCTTTATTAATTGTACCTGGTTTTATTCATATTTTACTCAGGCAAACAGTCCCATTCCCTCCAGGTGAGTTTATTTGTATGAATCGTGGTGTCTCCAGGTTGGCATTTCTATAAATCAATGAGAAATACAGAGTTGTTTCTAGCCTGTGTACAACGGCCACCTTAGAGCCTTCATTTTCTTAGAAATATATAGTATGCAAACGCTTTCACGAGACCAATTTGCTTATTGGGATGAAATTTGTACAATGTATTGGTGGCAGGAACTATCGAAGTGAACTGTTTAAACTAGTGCTGGACTTCAGAGGGGATTAATCGCCGGGCAATGAAGATATCTGCCGGGCAGAGCCGCGGGCGCGCTGAAAGCCAAGCCCCTCGTGTTTGGCCTGAATGACGGAGAAAAGACAAATTTATTGACCCGGGCTCTGCTGTGCTTAGACCTCACATAGTGTAATTTTTATAACACATATTCACTATAACACTTTAACTAAGAGAGTTTGTGTATTAAATGATGTTAGATTACGATATTTAATGGCTTATAGGATACAGCTAGTACCCGGGAGGCTAATTTGTTTGCATTAGTTGGACGGGTCAACTGCTTCAAACATGCAGATTATAGAACTACTGGTAGATTGCATTACACAATTTAAATAAATAGTAGCAATTTGTCAATGTCATCTTAGCTTCAACATTTTCCTTTTAAACCCCAGGAAATAGTAGTTCCAATTAAATTGACCTTTTCTTTTCTGCATCTTCATGTTATTAGTAGATAATGCTTAGTCTTTTAGCAAGTAAAAAAAAAAGAAATAAATAAAAATACTTTCAAAGCAACGATGCGCTTGTAGTAAACTTTCCAGACAAAATTACCTTCTTTATAAACAAGCGAATCAAATTTAGCCACCCAGTAAATCTAACAAGTCAGATACACTTGTATACGTCACTAATAGATTAAGACACATGAATTGCTGTATCTCGGTGATTAGGTCTTTGGTTTCAGGGGACAATTGCAGGGTCTTGTCACTGTAAAGCTTTAAGTCATACAATTCATTTTGGAGACCAAGCAGCAAACAAAATCTGTAACGGCTGTCCTGTCCATACGTGAACTGCTCGCAGCAAACCCAAGATGTCTGGAATGCTGACTGGCTTCTGGGGGTCAGATGTAGGTATCTATTTACTTAATCTTGTAGCACTAAAAGAACTGGATTTAAAAATCTGGATCTGGATGTCTTGTGGTAAAATGGAAATAGTGAAATTCTTGAATTGCTGTGTTACGTAGAAGGGTTTGGCTACAGGCATCAGTCATGCAGCAACACTGTGCAAGGCGTGTTTTCCTGTGCCCGTGTGCATGTAAAATGTGGTTTACTACTTCAATGTCCTCCTGGCAAACATCAATAGAGAACCTGGTGGCTCCAGTTTTGGTAATGCAGATAGTTTTGAAGACGTGGCAGCCTGAGGTTCTGGGGTGATATTTGGCCAGAGGAAGATACCTAAAGTTTTCTCAGTGCCTGAAGGAAACTGGTGGGACAGGAACTTGTAGTTCTATCCTGGAAGTCTTCAGCTGTTGAAGGGAAAAAGCTCTCTGTAAATTAGAGCATCTCAAAATGTCAGGTTTGGCTGGAAAGGGTTGGGTTATTTTTAGAGTTTTTAGTTGTTAAAGCTGAGAAGTGATTTTTGAGTTCCTTTTCTTGCACGAGCAGTTTGTCACCAAAGCAACAACAACAAAAACTGTGGAATCATGATCAAAAAAAATTATTTTTTAAGGAAGATGCAAATCTTCTCTCATGGAATACTCAAAGGAAAACAACACCCCCCAAAAATATCTGCACTGTTGTTCACCCACTTTCAGGGCTGTGGACAGGAAAACAATTCTCATTAGAAAAATCCATTATCAATTATCTTTACTCATTTGCTTTGTTGGAAAATACATCTGTTCTCTGGTACCTTCCTTTTGGGCACTGTGCTGAGCATCTCTCACTCTGTTGCTTTGTCTCAAGCTGCATCAGTTAGCTTTGCATCATCTCAGCCTTTGAGTTGATAGGCTTCCATCGTTCCTCGTGCCACGTAACAGTAGACTCTAGAATCAGAAATGAGCCAATTTCTTGTGCTGCCCTTTATCACACCTTCTGTTTATGGGATGCTTGCTCTCTCTGTAGTGTCAGGAGCAGCCACCAAAGTTCTTTTAGACATCAGCAGCTTTTTAAAGGTTATAATATACTCACCTACTAATTAAAAGGACTTTTTTTGTCTTCTGAACATGTAGAATTAGCACATTCCAAGGCTGAATGGTACAAGCAGAGAGGACAGGATATTTGAAGTTTCACTTTATTTAGTATTCAGTATATATCATTCAGCAGCCACCACTTGAAAAGAGGCCAGAAAGCAATTTTAACAATATCACACATGAGAAAATGATTCAGAGTTTTGGGGAGAGAGAATTCTGTAATCTCTGTGATCTAACACTGAACAAAGGACATGACCTAATGTATTAAATAAGAAAGAAATGGAAGTAACAGGAATCTGTTTCTTCTGACTCCTCAGAAAGCAGACATGGCAGGCACAGATCTAAACTCACCATATTATAACATCATTAAAGGGAGTTGCTTATCCTTAGCATTTCAAAACAGCTCAGCAAGTGCGTGCAAGTAAAGGGGGTGACCTCCCCAATCCCCCTTTTGGCTTGAGGGATGCTCCATTTGGCTAATCCCCAGCCACAAGGTAGCAGTGTAAGGACTGGTCAAGCTTCTGACATGTTCCTGTGGCTCTGAGATGTCCAAAGGGTTGGGAGGAAAAAAAAGAGAGAGGTGAAAGACAGTAATTTCTGGATTCTTTTTCTTAAATGCAAATCAAGACAAATATAGCCAATTAGGAAAATGCAAATTTGCAATTTGAGAAGACAGCTGCTAACAAATATTTTAAGGTTATTTGGAGAATTTTCACTTGAATGTTCTTGGTGCAATATTGAGGATGATGCTGCACCTTAGGCTGTTTCATCACATAGGCTATTTCAGCAAGTATGCTTTTTGAATCCAGATACTAAAATGCAATAGTACATTTTTTGTTTGCTTCTGCATTTTTTTCATGGATTTCACTAATTTCTCATTTGTGATCAATCAATGCTTTTTACATTTTTCACAGTATGTAATTCTTTCTGAAGGGCAACGGGTAATAACTTTTAGGAGGCTGATCCTGTTTCTGAGTATTGTTGATCTGTGGCTGGAGGGTGCTTCATAGGGCGATTCAAGGTTTCCACAAATACAGTGGCAAAACCTGTGACTTGTTGAAGGTCCCTCCCTGCACATGAGCAACTTGTTTCTGCTATTACCTAAATAATCCGAGTTGAGCTTGAGCGTGTACCTGACATCCAGTCAGGTACATCCCCATGCCTTTCAGTGGCTGTTATGGCTGTTATGACTTCCAGGGCTGCTGCTGTCCTCATTTACCCGTGCAGTGTATGGACCTCACCTGTTCCCAGGTAGAACACACTAGAACACATCAGGGTGAACTCTGAGGACTTCAGCAGAGGCAGGTCTGATTTGCAGGGGAATTAGTTAGAAGAGAACCGGGTCCTATGGATACAACAGAGGTTCCATGCCACTCCACTGCTGTCACTATTCATTGCCAAAGAGCTATATCCTTTTATTATCACCTGGCAGCGAAACAGGAGATGCGTATTGCAGAGTAAAATAAGTCAGAATCAATTAACAGTTGTACCATTTGCTGTTCTCTAAGACTCGTTTAAGGATAATTCTGGGAATTCTGTGGTTGCAGGTTATCTGCAGTGTGTTCCCCCTTAGTAATTGTAGGCAACTACAACTGGAGCAGAAAAGTAGCTGAAATGAAGTAGCAAATACACAGAAGTTAGTCAGCAGATTAAATAAGTATGTATTAACTATTCATTTTCTTCAAGTGATGCCATACTGTTAACAACGCTCGGATAAAGAGATCTTCTTCTTTTCCCCATTTGTGTAGCTTCTGTATGTCCAGACAAAGTAGCGTGGCATTGTCTTGGTTATTGAGACCAAATCCATGTAAACCAGAGTTTTTGATCTCTCAATCTGTTTGAAAAGGAATTATTTGGGTGCCTGAGTACACATGAATGTAATGATTATCATTTCCTTTTAAAGTTCAGCCCTGCTGCCAAAGGGAAAGTTTCTCAGCGTAGGGAATGAGTAAACAGCATCTTTTGGTTGCTACATTATTTCATGTAAATGAATGGCTTTAACTGATTCTAAATGCAATTAAATAAAATTATCTATAAATTGGTAGACATATCCGTGACTGCAAAATAAAAATTGAGCCTGCCTGAGCAGGCTTTCTTCTTTCTGATAAACATCATGGTGTCACAGCCTTTGATTTTGTGACTGATGTATGGAGCAACGCCTTCCAGATCAAGGCACATCTTCACCGAGGCACACTAGACCTTTTCCACCTTGTTTCAGTGAGCAATAATCATGCTGGAATATCTGCAAGGATCTTTAGGAAGCCACTATATGTGCGTTCCTTAAATACCACTGAGAGAATGCGTGTGGCCACCATAGATCTGCAAATAAACTGATCTAGTGGCCATAAAGTATATATGGAAATGAAGGACACTTGGTGTTTGGACAGTGTAGGGAATTACTGAAAAACAAAGTAGATTGTACTGGGGTTTTTTTATCGGTATAATTGAATCAGAGCTCGAGCGAAAACACGCCAGCACATCTGCTGGGCTGAACTCTCCTTCCCAGCACATCCCCAGCACTACTTTCCCCCCAGAGTGCCAGGGAAGGGAGCTGGAGAAGGCATGCTGGAAAACCTAGGGAAGAGGCTCCTGTTAGGAAGTTTTCATACAAAGAAAAAGGTTCCTCTTAACTTTTGCTACGCAGAATTTTTAAATTACTCCCTGGGAATTTACTCTGGGGGATGGATGTGTCAATACACCATGCGGTGGAGGTCTCTTTGGGTGAGGAGGACCTCAAGGAAGAGAGCACAGAGCAGGGAACTGCAGCTGCTGATGTGAGTTTAGACACTAGCTTAGGGGACACGAAGGTTGAATACAATTTTTTTTTTCTGTTCGTAGTGTTCACTGGTCCCTGGCGCTGTATTCATACAACTCATACTCCTTTTCATGTTGATAGTCATTGCCAAGCCTTGATTTTTTTTGGATCTACTAGTTACGTAGCGTTTTGTTACTGTCCTTCCTCTGTATCATGATGCACTGTAGGGGTTTTTATTATATGTGTATATTGATTTATTTTTTTTGAAGAGTGCTTTTGAAAGAATTACTCCTCATCAGCCATGCTGATATAAAAGCACAGTTACTCTAATAATGGCCTTTGAATACTGTCCATTAAACTTTGACATTTAAAGTGTTTACTGTGAATACATATTAAGTTTCTCATTAAAGCTGAAGTCCGGCTTTCTTGATGCGACTCTTAGATTAAATCAGTTTAATCCAAAATAAATACAAAGATGGAGAATTCATAACAAGCTGCCTTGTAGATTCTCTGTGTGTAAAACAGCAACTGCTTTTGTGGCAGAAAGATTTCATTTTAGTGTCTCCTCTTCGGCCCTCAAGAGGGGAGGAGGGGGGGAAAAAAAAAATCTATTCATTGTGTATAAAACCTTTTGCACTTTGACATAAGTCCTTCCAGCAGAATCCCTTTTTTTTATTGAAACAAACTTAAACCATATTCCATTTCACAAAAGCAAAATGTGCTGAACATGTGCTTTTTAAAATAGAAGCATGTGCATCAACTCCTCTACAAGAAGATACTTTTTGAGAGCAGTCTCCTGGGAAGGTCCATTACCCAAAATCCAGCGAGCACAGGAAAAGGGTGAAACAGTATTAGATGAGGCTTTACTAAGCTGGATGGCCCAGCCTGTGGAATAAGTGATATTTAATATGTGCGCTTTGAGGCTCCTGTTGAGTGCCCTGGTTGGTAACCCGGATCAGGATGCTTGTTTAGTGGATAAAAGTGTAACTTTAGAAATTGGCAGGAACTTTCTGTGCTTGGCCACCTGTACTCTCAGCCAGATAGGGTGTAAGGAGGCTCAGACAAGCACACTTTTCAAAGTTTGTTCTGTTTCACTTCCTTACAACTGCCAGGTTCAAAGAACCAGTTATTTGGGGAAAAAAAAAAAGGCAAAAAAAAAAAAAAAGCTTTTCTCAGTTCAAAGTTGCATTTATAAAGCTCATTAGCCCTTATGATCAAGCTCATACTTTGTCTTCCCATTACTAAAATAATACTTTTATCCTGCCCTCTCCCCCCCCCATCTGTTTTGTTATGAAAACATAACTATAACGAAAGTCTCGGGCATTGTATTTTCCAGACAGTGTGATGCTGTAAGTAATAGAAAATGGGATATTATTTGAATTTTTTTCTTGAGGAGTGTTTTTGCTGTCGATAATAATTGTATCGAAAATAATGTGAACTCCCACCAAAGCCTGCGTAGTCAATCAGCATAAAGTATTAGCACTTCAGGGACACAAAGGCTCTGAGCCTGATAAAAGAGATTGGACTGAGAATTTTGACCTAAGAATATAATAATGTCTTCCAAGATCTCATTATGCCCGTGCCCAGTCGAAACCATCTGGGGCCCAGAATAATAAAAGGAGTGGTGTGAATTTATGAACCCATAGATCTAGCCCATGCCCCCTTGGATATTGTGTTGGATTAGTAGATTTACTGCTAATCCAAACACTGTGGGCAAAATTATGTCTTTACATCTGCACTGCGGATCTCCGCGAACTGCAGTAAGTTAAACGTTTGAAGGGTTGACAGCAGCTCCCCTGCTTCAGGCACAATCTTCTGGCACCCTGCCACCTTCCCAAAAGTGCAGCTCCTCAGATGCACGTCCTCCACGTCTTGCCGTGGCAGTTCTCCAAAGGGAGATGCTGCCTTAGCGAATGAAAGGGGGCTGGCGAGCAAAAAGTCACCGCTGCTGCCTGTAACAGGTGGGAGCAGTGTCAGCTTGGTGCAGATAAGGCACAGTTGGCACCAGGAAGATTGATTCCTCTTCTTCAAGTTGCCTCAGGTGCAGAGCCCAAAGAGAAGAGTTTCTACATTTAATTGGGGGTGTCTTCAGCTAAATAAAATAGTCAGATGCAAATCCTTTTCCTAAGGGGCAGCCATGTGGACTTGTGACCTTTCTTTGAATGGTTTGGAGCCCAGAAATCAATGATTACACTAAATCCATAATTATATTCTTTTCATCTGTGGCAGGGTACTGATAGTGTGACAGATGTGAGACCTTGAAAGCATGGGAACTTCAAAGACCGTTGAGATGTGTTAGACACCATGGACATGTGGAGCAGTGAAAAAAAGTTAAATTAAAAAAAAAAATAGAAAAAGGCTGCTCTACCAATACTTCAGGTGATCTCTCTCCTTACACGTGTACATGTGTGTACATATACATGTGCATACATTTAGGCAGATGACTTGAGCCCCCAGAGTCCCCAGGGAAGAAGAGAGGCAGTAACTGCTGTAAATCAGCAAGCTTTGGCCAAGTAGAAGGAATAAATATTTTAACAGTTATCTTGTTTCATCTCAGGAGGCTTCCCAAAGAAAGAAATGGGAGGGGTTGTGTCAGGAGATGTGGCTGGAGACACTGCCTGGGGTTAAGACAGGTGAATGTGCACCGGTATCTCTTCTGCTGTTGGGTAAGATGGCCAAGCTAGGAGATGTTTCTCAAAAATAGATCTTTGCCTTTAAAGAAGCAGAACTATACACGATGGTTATTCTTGCGTGTTGGAAGAAGAAATAGTGGGTCAGGGTGAGGGAGGGCTGTTTGCAGTGCACTGTAAAGGAAACTCAGACTTCACGCCACGGTCCCCAGTTGGAATGATGCAGGTTCCCACCTGGGAAGGATGATGTCTGGGGGTCCATGACCTCAGAGATGCTCCCTGGAGGAGGCTGATGTGAAAGGTGTAGTTAACTACGGAGCTATGACAGGTAGTAACTTTTCATTTTATTTCTCTTTTAAAGCATGAGGAAGCCATAAGGTTTTGACCTGTGAGGGGGAGGAGGGTGGTTACTAGCGTAGAAGAGGCAAGGATTGCAGGGAGGCTGGTGTTAGACCAACAGCATTAGAAATCCAGATGCTGGGTTGCATGAAGGGTCTTCACATCTTCATAACACATTGTGCTGTCATTTCAAAAAGCCCAGTACCATCTTTTCTGTTGCTACATATGGCTCAAGATATGTATGAGTAGAAGCAGCACGTATGAAGTGGTTGGGGTATTTGAGTGACATGTTACTTGTCTGCTAGTGGTGTAAGCTGGCTCCATGGGTCCCAATACTCCATAACTGAGAGGAGAGACAAGTTACCGTGGGCAGAAATTAAAAAAAAAATGTGTTGCAGTCTTTGCAGGTAGAAAATAAAGGTTTTATTGGGCAAATGATGCTCCAAACATTTCTTTGGTATTTGCATCTGTAAATGTAAATAATTCTTACCTCTCATCATACAGGAATAGTTGAGGGGCACAGCATGGTTAATTTTTATTAATGACAACCTCAGTAAATGACAGATCTCTTTAATATTAATCTATATTATTTATTAAAAATATTTGCCTCTTGAAAAATTCTGTGTGAATTAGAAATTTGGGGAATACTGTTAGAAATTAATTTGCCCCACTCTGCATGGTCATGTGTCAAAAGGATGTGGTAAATGTAGTTATTTGTATGTTCCTGGCGTTGTAGGTTACACGGAGACTTGTAACTGTAAATAGCAGATCAGGAGCTGATGGCATGAAGCACACAGATAAGATAAACTGAAGGCTTGTGGTAGCTAATGTCACTACAAGAAACTTTATAACAATATAATTCAACCTCATGTACAAGTTTGTAGCATTAATAATGGGGACAATTACTAGAATTTTGGTTTTTTTTTCCCCTGTAAAGTTTGGAACTTGAATATTAGGTTACTTTTTGAGTTCCAGTGTAGAAATCTCATAAATATGTGAAATCTCCACAATATTAATAGAATGATTTAGTGTCTAAGGCAACATCAGAAGGTTTTTCTCTTTAGCCTGATCCTGAGATCACAAGATCCTGCTCTTGCAGTCTGGAATGCCTGAATAGGAACCTGAGCCTAGGGCTCTCTCGTGGATAAAAACCTCAAATTTGGAGGAAATGTCCCTTAAGAGGATGATTTTTTTTTTTCTTTTTCATAAATACCTATTGTTTGAAGCTGGTCAGGTGTCCCTAAGTCAGAAGGGTCTCATCAGAGCTGCTTGCACAAGCAGCCACGTGTACACGGAGTTTCTCTCATACCTGCACAGTTTATAGATATCTAGCAAAACTTTTGAAAACAGCTGATTTTGAGTGCACCAGCAGCTCTCCCTGTGCAAGCCCTTCCAGTCTTCCTTCTCCTTTGCTATTTTTAATAGGTACTTACAATTCATTTTCCAAATGATCCTTCATTGGTTTCTCTCCTTTGGTTCCGTTTCTTCATCAAGCTACTCCAGCAGGCACGCCGAGCTTTTTTTTTTTTTTTTCTTCCTGGTGACCAAAGGAGCATCTTCTGGAAGGCCACTCACGTAAAGTCAGCCAAATACTTGAGGCGAATTTAAAGATCCTTGGGCAGAGCCAGTTACTTACATCTCTCAGGTCAGCTTCTTCAAGGCTGATTAATTGCTGAAGTCCTTCACCAGTTGCATATCTATTATATAGTCATTTCAGTGTTTCTGTAGGCTCCTGCCAAAAGAGTATCATACCCCTTCCTCCAAATATTCAAATCTTACCTTTTCAGACTAACGCAGGGGGCACCAAGATGAACAAACTAGTTATACATGCATGGAAAGTAGCAAGCTGAAAGTAATTGTGTATTCAGTTTTAATGGAGCTGAATCTCCTGCTGAGATTTCAATATCTGACAGCATTGCTTTCATTGCCCCAAATGCCCAACCTTTTTCTAATGTTTGACCTTGGGTATGATTATATTTCTGTATGTATCTCAAACGATGCAAAATCATTTGCCTATATCAGTCATCGCTCGCTGACAGTCCTGTTCCAGCTCATGGCAGAAGAGAGCAAGTCTGATGGCAGTAACAGTAGCTAAAATGAGCTTTGATAGATGTTTCTTCCCTTTCAATAAATACATAAAGCATCTCTATAATGTCATTTTGTTAACTGATAAACAACAAAAGGATGAAGGCATTCACTTTTAACTCTATCGCATGTCATTATTTTCTCATTGCCTTACTTAGTGTATATAAGTAATGTGACCTGCAGAATAGAGGATGGGACTGTTGCTTTCAGTGCTGCTTATTTATTGTCTCATAGCCAGAGGCCCAGCTGCTAAATGAGAATTGTGCAGGTGTCTGACAGCCTTTCTCACAGCAGTTTTGCCCCAACAGATTGACCCACAAACTTGGGTCTGTTCTTGGTGCGCGCTCCATGGGATTTTACAGAACCTGGCACTCCAGCTTTGTCTTTCCATGCCTGAGGTCAGTGTGCTGCAGGGAGTCCTCACAGAAATCCAATTCGTTGTGCTTTTCTCTTGCTGATATTTTTTGTGAGGTTGGATTTTTTGTTGTTGGTTGGTTTTGTTTTGGGGGTTTTTTTTTGTTGGCTTGGGTTTTTTAATGTTTTGGGGTTTTTTGTTTGGTTTTGGTTGTGGTTTGGTGTTTTGTGTGTTTTTGTTTGTTTTGGTTTGGTTTTGTTGGGTTGGTTTGGTTTTTTTCCCCTTCAGTCAGTTTAATCCTGTCCCATTATTAGCCTTGTACTACTTTATAGAAGCTCCTGCATAAGGCACCAGGGCAGAGGTGGGTACAGCCTGTTGAGGCAGCTCTAGGTGGGTGGTGTTTACAGATGTGTAGAGTGGTTTGGGAACGATATAACAACTACATTACCTGCCTTAAGGAGAGAAGAAAGCGCACCCCGCTCCTTGCGTCCCCACAATGAAGCGGTCTCAGAGAGGAGCTGGGAGGTGGTGGTGCTGGCAGCCTTGGCTGGTGTGATGAAAAGAGACTTCCAGGTAGATGGGGACAAAGGGACTGTTTAAGTGCAACTCCAACAGGCAGTCTCAGTGTGATTAATGCTCCTGGACTGGTAAGGTAAGCATAACCCTAAAGAGAGAAAATCTGATAGTGGCCTCTCTTTTTTTAGGTCTGTGTAAGCTGGGCACATTATTTTAATAGAACACCATTTAAGGTATTTATCTTAATTTAAAAAAAATAATATTTCCCTTGTTGTTTGCAATTGCCCACTAGAAATGAAGTCCCTTTCCTGACCGAGTATCCCTTACAATCCTGAGCTGGCTGTTATTGCAGGTTGTCTTGGGAATACCATGTTACTGAGTTTCAGGCTTTCCTCAGAAATACTAAGGGGAGTTTTAACAGCATTTGAAAACACAGATAAAGAAATACATGGACCGTGCAAACAAAAGTGAGATAGAGATGTGTTTATCAGAGTGGTGCAAGAAGAGGAAAAAAAGAAAATGGTCCGCAAAGAAGCCCCTTGGTCTGATTGGAAGACTTGTTAGGGATGCAGAGCACTGACCAAGTTCACTGGAGTTTGAAATCCCGAGGGCAGTTTTGGGTTTCTTTCTGTGGACTCCAGAAAGTGATTAAATAATTAATTTGAAACTCTGCAAAAGTTTCTGTTGACTTACTTTGCTCCCTCTTCAAGCAGGTTTTCAGTTTTCCTTGGAGATCTTAACCCAGTATTGAGGAACTATAAACAGACAGAGATCTAAAGCCCCAGACTAAACAGTTTGATGCCTGTCTAGATGAACAAGGACAATCTGACAATTGGTTTGTCTGAATTTGCACAGAAAAGAGGGCACAGGCAGGCTTGGTGTTAAATCTGCTTATGTTGTACACCAGCCTACCTCATCACAGCCTCTCTGCTTTCCAACAGCAAGAGTAAAGAAAATTAAAGGCAAATACAGGTGTTACCATGTAAAAGTGGATAGAGATTTAGTGCTGTGAGCTCCTGCTAGACAGCAAAGCATAGACTGTACTGCGCTCATGTTGGAAAAAAAACCCACGACAAAAAATCCTCAGACAGAGTAGGTAGCTGGTGTGTGCATCTCCTACTGGGTTGGTCACAATCTGGTGTGTTGGAGCATTGTCTGTTGTCTTAACTTTTCCTGTTCTCCTGGTTTCACCGAATTCCAGCACGGTGGGGGTGTGAAGGGATCTCTGGAGATGCTCTGGTGCCACCCCTCTGCTCCACCCAGCAGGGTCACCCAGAGCAGGGGGCCCAGCAGCACAGGGTCCAGGCAGGGTTGGGAATCTCTCCAGAGAAGGAGACTCCACAGCCTCTCTGGGCAGCCTGGGATAGGCTCTGCCACCCTCACAGGAAATAAGTTTTACCTTATGTTAAGACAGGACTTCCTGGGTTCCAGTTTGTGCCCATTTCCCCTTTTCCTGTCACCGAGCACCACTCAAAAGAGTCTGGCCCCATCCTTTTGATCCCTGCCCTTCAAATAGTTACAAACATTGATAAGAACCCAAAAATTTCCTTTTGAAGCATTGACCATGCTCATCCCTTGCTACCTCTAAGGTGGCCTTGGCCAAGCCCTGCTCCATGCTGACCTCTACAAAGAGGCTTTGCCAAGGAGGTGCATGACATGTGGCTTTTACTTGGGAACAAGCCCAATGCCAAGGTGGCTCCTGCCTCCTTGTAATCACGCCATGGGACATGACATCTCTTCTCCAGCTGGACTGAACCACGTGTCCCCACTGCTGTGGCACTAGCGGGGCTGTGGTGCAGGACCGCAGTCAAACCTGGGCATATACACCCCAAATATTGCTCCTTTTGCCAGCTCTAGAAGAGGAGGAGAGAATTGTGACCACTACACTTACCTAAGGCTATAAAAAAAAGTGTGCTCCTTGAGCTTAACTCAGTGGCACCAAGTACAGGGTGGGCTTGGAGGTGGTGGTGCTGAATATTCTGTTCAAGGGTGATGGTTCTAATACCAGGATATCAATAGGTGAATCATTCCAGGAAAAAGATGTTGTTTAAATGTAAGTGAAGTGTTAGCAAACAGATACAGTAAGAAGGTGTTAACTCTGACTTCATAATTAAATGTAAATACAGTACAAGAGCAAAGCCAGGGGACTGTGTAAACAGGTAAAGGAGGAAATGTGGCCTGGTTTTATTCTTAAATGGCTTTGTTTGGGCTATAATGGTAAGAGGAGACTTATTCATCAAGAGTAAAAAAGGCTTCCATGAAGAATTCATTAATTTATGCATTTTACCCAAATGCAATATATTGCCTTTACCACCTTGCTGCTTTTACTTTCAATAAATGTCCCTGGTAAATTTACATTTACTGCTCACACACAGACATTAGAATGTTTCATTAGTTAGTGTTGCTTGGGTTTTTTAATAGGACCAGTCTCTCCTCCTGAGTGTCTTTTATTGCAGCATACAATCTTCATAATTTGTGGAAAAGATGACATTTCCAAAGAGATCAAAATGCTTATTGGCCACTTACTCCGTTCTCGTGCTTGCGTCGGTGGTGGCACGGTCCTCCACCTTGTCTCTTAAGATAATGTATTAAAACCATCAAGCTACCAATCATTAAGGTACCACAAGCATCCGCAGTATGCAAAATTATTCTGCTTTAAGAACAGTGGATTTCTTCTCAGGTTTTCTTCTCTCTGGGCTTTCATCCCGGCAATCAAGTTACCCAAATTTCTGCAAAATATATCAAGAAGTAAATCCATTTATGAATACCTGTTGAAAATAGTCTTTAAAAATAGAAAGAAGTCCTTCTGGGAAATAAGGAGCTTTTGTTTTAGGAAGGAAAAAAAAAATCTGTCAAGAAGTGGTATCTCAGATAAAAATGTGAATATAGTCTATGAGTAGCTGTCCAAAATTGAAACACGATCTGCCGTAATGTTTTTTGTCACACTCAAGTGCTTTCCTTGTGAAAAATGCAAGTTCCTACTCAGAAAGTCAGAACAACATGTAAGAGTGGCCCAAATTGTTTTTGATTAACAAGGTTTTCTGCCTGGAAGTCACTTTATCTTCATCCCATTAGCTGGACTCAACAAAACAAATGAATCTAACACATTAGGCTGAAACACATCCTTGTGGTGCGAATGCAAAGAGAAGTCCTCTCTTAAGAGCCTTTCAACCATCTTTATATATATACTGTAGTTTTTTAGCTTAATATTCCCCTTTGAATTTATACGAAGAGAACACAAAGCTTTTCCGCCTCCTTTCGTTGTGGACTCGTGTTGTGCTTCTGTCTGTTCTCAGGTACGAGCCGTGCAATGTTGTGATGAATTGGCTGGTGTGATGTAACTCTGGGCTATTTAGATGCCTGTTCTTGTAGCTGTCTTTCTTTTAGGAAGGATATTTCCTGGATTCTCTTTTTGGAAAAGGTTGCAGAAAGGTGATACTTTTGCCATGGGATCAACAAGTGGGAAACTTTGCTGTGTAAAATAAAAGTCCACATGCCATGCGGACCACGTCTTGCCTTGGTGGTTAATCAGAGCAAACCACTTCCACCTCTTAGTCTGATTTTTCCTCTTTTGAAATGGTCTGTAAGGAATTTCTCAAATAATATTTCAAGTTGCTTAGAAAGTCACGTGTAATGCAATTTCTCTTGTCCGTGCAAAAGCACGTGTTTTGCTACTTGTTCTGTGACTGGGAGTAATTACAAATATCCAGTTTCCAGACTGATGGGTTGTGGTGTTTTCACAGCACTTCCAAATAATCTCTTTGCTCAACTGTTAATAGATATCTGAAATATGCTTTTTGCAAGGAGGAAAGAGGAGTTGTGTGAGTATTACCAGAATGCTTCAAGGCATTTTGCTCTTTAATTCCACTCTCTCCTCACTATCTCTAGCATAGAAAATGTCTTTAGAGCCAGTTATCTTGGGTACTTGAATTCATTTGCTGTTCTGCGTAAGCAAATACGAATATTCAGACAAGAGACCCTAAACAAGATCTATTTTGATTACATAAAACCTGGAGATGACTGAATTTTCACATTTTTTTCACTTCTCTAAGCAATGTAATACATTGTTTTATTCTTAGGAAAACTGTTCTTGCTAGAAAATAGCGATTAGAAAGGACTCTTCCAAATTCTGCTGAACAAGGTGGTGATGCCTCTTACCAACAGCAGAAAAATTGTGTTTAACTAAAGTGTAGTGTCTTAACTGGAAACCTAGTGGGAGTGCTAGTGCTTTTTCTGGTTATTCTTCAGTATATTATCTAAGCCAAACAGCCAAGAGAAGGAATTTACCCATAATATGTTTCCTTAGTGTTTGTTATCTTGTTACTTAAACATTGCCCATGAAAAAGTGAGCACATTCACAGGAACATGACTAAAATATTCGTCATAGAATATACATGAAAACAAAACGTTATTCAAATTAAACAAAATATACAATTGCAACTGGCGCGTTGTGTTCAGCTCCAGTAGGCACTCTGAATTGTCTTTTTTCCAAGTGGATAATTTATTTAATTAACCAAGATGTGATGAATTTTAAATTGTATATTAAAATGGAGAAATTAGGTAGTTAGGAAAAAATATGATGTGGTCTACATTCTTACTCACTGTTAGGATTTTTTTTGTTGCATAGCTAAAAAATGCAGACAGCTGTTTATCCTAACAGGAATTTTTTGTCCATAAAAATTTTGACTGTGTTGGCCTGTTGGCTTTGAATAACTTTTTAAGATTTTTAAAATTGAGATAAATACACCCATAAAAAAAAAAAAATCTATTCTTACTCCTGTACAGCTTTTCATAGTTATGAAGCTTTTCTATTTTTTGGTCATGGATTTTCACCTGGGAATACGTTGTATGCCTCACATCAAGAAATCTAAATGTGCTTTTTCTTCTATGTTTAAAACAGAACTGGCATGTACAAAATCCTTTATTTGGGAAAAAAAAAAAAAACCAAACCAAACAAACAAAAAAACCCCAAAAAACCAAAAAACCAAACCCACCCTAACAAACATGTCATTTAACTTTATTCTGTAGTTTCTATCAGGAATTGTACTTGCTGCATTACACCATTTGATCCTCCTTATCTGCATAATTCAAATGCAGCCCTGAAGGATATAAACATAGTGACAGTTTGTAAACATACTTTCTGATAATCAGCACAAACTATTACTTGAACCTATTCAATAACATCACACTGACAGACAGAATTCAATGACCCTCAATAACAGATACAATCTCATTGTATAAAACTATATTATGACATGATTGTGTTGTCTCGAGTTATGACTGAGGTTGACTGCAATATGGCATGGGGGTTTTTTTTGTTAGGAAAAGATGCTCCTTATTGATGTTGAGAACTTAGGGTCTGAATTGTGCAGCCTGAGTTTTTTGTAATGAAAAAAAACCAAACCAAACAAAACAAAGAATAAAAATACATGTGCATACAACCAGGAGAAGACTTAAGAACATCAGATTCCCTTAGCTGTTGAGGGAACTCATATTCCTAAGATGACAACAGGTCCTGGCCAGGAAAGACAATGTTCCCACCTTCTGTCCTTCCTCTCTTGGTCTGAGCTCCCAAATCTAGGGAAGGTGAAACGTTGCGAAGTCAGCATACTAGAGGGTGTCTTCTGGGGTAAAACGGCTGACAGGGGGAATAGCACAAAGGATGTCTCACTGTCATGTTTACCCATCATCATAAGTCTTTGGTGAAGGTCCAAATAATGAGTAGAGTAAGGTCCAGAAGGGATTCTGCTGGGGCTGCTGCTGGGTGTTGGCCACATCTGGCCAAGGCTGTGTTCTTGATGTCTTGGAGATTTGTGTATAGACATATGATCCTTGTGTGTCCCCCTACACCCAAAAAGAAGACACGAAAACAATAAAAATAAGACAAAATATATTTTTTTGTGCACCTTTAGGAAATGTATTGTGGTATAGAGAAAATTCCCAGTATCTTCCACCAGTCTGAATGAGGTAGAATAACCATTAAAAAGTGCCCAGCAGAATAACTTTCTTTCACATTACATTTGAAAAGAATAAAGGATTTTGGATGAAAAATCCAACGCTTCTGAACGCTGCAATTCCCAGGGCATTCAGATGTTGAGAGATTGGGGTTTGTTTGCACAGATGATGCAGCAGAGCCAGCGATTGTCTAAAACTTCATTATTACAAGCAGGTTAGAAACACGGAGCTTGTTTATGGATAAGTAATTCTGTATCTGTTCTGCAAGGGGGGAAGGACAGTTAGGACATTCAACATCCTTAAGGATGCTGCGAGTGGGAAGTATATGTGGCAGGAAAACAGATTTGTGGTTGGGTAAATATAGGGAGAAAAAAGAGGTGCAGAATCTATACCATTACCTGGTTTACATACAAACACAAAAGCCATTCACAGGTTAAAATTCATTAGGGATGGAAGAGTGCAAATACTTCGAGTCATTTCCATTACTCGTGAGATAAAAATCAACGTCCAAAAACTGGCAAAACCCACTGAGAATAGTGTTCTGCTGTAAAGTCTAGAAAGCCAATGCAGTTAACCCAAGAGAGGACGCAAAGCTACGCGCCGCCTTTAAATAACCGCTCTTGTGGTTTCCTCAGACTTGGTTCCCACAAACTGTTTCTTGGATAAATGTATGTGTTGGCTGCCTTTGCTTTGATGGCCTGGAAGTGCCCAGTCAGTCTGTTGTGATCCACCATCACTCCAGGGACCCCAGAGCGATGCTCGGCTCTCTGCTGCCACCAGTTATCAGCATGATAACCGGGAAGAAGGGTGCTGGGTTGTTACAGCCATAAATGCCACAGTCTAGAACTGCCTGTCTGAAGTCATATGAGAATAACCTGATGAAACAAGTTTCCTGGAGTTGTTGCACCCACCGAATTTACAGCTACGTGTGCGCCCGTGTTTATTGTGCTTGGGAGATGCAGGGATGCTGCTCAAGCCCTGCCTGCCCAGTGGCTTGGTCCCATGGTGCTGCCCGGCTGGGGGCTGCTCCACTCTCACATAAATAGGCTCTCTTACCTCTGAAGTTTTTCCTCCTCTCCTCTAGCAGTGCTGGGGGTCAGGCACACAAAGGTGCTGTCCCCTGATTGCAGCAAACACCGCCATGTGTTGTATGTTTGATGAATTAAAAGGATGCTGCCAACTTAATTACACTGTAACCCTTCAATAAAGGAAGGGCAGAGCTGATTAACTAGTGAATAATTGGGGGCTGATTGATGGCTTTCTCCCTTACTGCTAAAGGCTGTATATATAATTATTTTGCCTGTGGGCCTAATTTTGCCACTGTTAGCTTCCACTTTTGTCATCAGCTGTAATTTATGGATGGGGCCTGAAGCCTTAAAAAAGGCTGGAAAATGAAATAGCCCCAAATCCCCAGATATGTCACCTGGAAATGGCCAGCAGGCAGCCTTTAACGTCAACATTTGCAGCCATTTAGCAGCATTAACACCTCATGCTTAGCCGGAACATAATATTATCATTTGTCAACAACTATCATAATATAGATTTTTTTTCCTGACATGTAATAATGTTGCATCGCTCACACCAATGATTTAATATATGTTTTAAATGCAAGATCAATTTATTGTAGCAGAATAGAAAATTCTGCTAGTAATGCACTCAAAAAAAAAAAAAAAAGCAAGAGAAGGAAGAACAGCATCCCCTTCGTTGCTTTGGCAGGTTGGTTACAAAATTAATATCCAAGTCTCTAATGAACCCCCAGAATCACTGCAAACCAAGACAGTTTGTGAAACTTATTAAAAAAAAAAAAAAAGTCTCCTTTTTTCTTTGAACTTTGAAAGATGCAGTAGCTGCTTCAAAGTAAATATAGTTAATAAACCAGTAAACTCTCTGCTGTACTTAAAAAAAACCATTGTGGGACAATTTTCCACCTGCTGTCAATCAGCAGCCTGTGTAGCTGAGCTGGTTTGTACGGGATGTAGATCTGGCCCGTTGTATTTTAAATGGAAATAAGATTTTTTTTATTATAATTTTCTTTTTACTGGAGAGACAAAAGCTAATGATTAATGCCACAAAGTAATAGTAAAAGCCAATCTGTTTTGAAGGATTGAATTGCTTCAGTGGCAACGAGGAGAGATGCCCTCCAAAAGAAAGTCTATTTTGGGAAAATGCACCATTTTGATTAGAGCTGCTCCAGCGGCTGCGTGCAAAGAAACGCTGCCTATTTTATATTCCACAAATATTTATATTTTTTAATAAAGTAATAACTTAGATTCACTTTTTTTTTATTGTAACCCATATTTAAATATTGCAGAGAGGAGGCTTCTAATTTAGAAGCCAAGATATACAAATCCTCCCTCTCAAATTTCCTTTGTTGTTTTGTCCTCATGGAGCACTCCCTTGCCTATGAATCACATAAAGATTTGAAGAACCTTTCAGTCAAAGCTCAGTAGTGTGCCAGTGGGCACTGGCCAGGAAAAAAAAAAAAAAAGTTAAAAAAAAGAAAGAAAAAAAAAAAGATTGATATTTGCCCTCTCTTCTTATCTGCACTTGATTTATAAGTCAGCGCGAGTATGCAAGAGAAATAAAGGCAAAGACCTTGATGCCTCCCTGTGGAGAATATGCACCATTTGGATTGAAGGCATGAAAGAGGAGAAATTAATGGTAAGCTGTTCATCTGTCACTACTGCCAGCCTGATGGTTTTGCAGAGAAGGAGAGGACTAGATGACATGCCCTCCAGTCAAGGGCATGACTGCCCGCTGTTCTCATATTATAAACACAGTGCTTTGGGTTTCTAAGGGATTTAAATTTAAATTATACTGTACTTTGGATAGGCAAATCTTTACACAAGTTTATTTTCTTGAAGTATTAACATGCAGGATTTCACTGGCTCTGTGGAAGAAAAATAAAAATTAAGTCCCCCTATTTGATAAAAACGTGTAGCAGACTCTTAAAATGTGTCTGTATTTTTTGAGCAGTGTGTTATAGTGTAATGAGATTTAAATTTATATATGTGCTGAAGATTTAGGCACATGCATCAATAGATAAGCTTTAGTTATTCTACTTTATGGCATACAGGAGAAGATTTAAAAGTTCAAAATAAGAGTTGAATAGGTTGGGGTTTTTTTTTTCCTATTAAAATAGTGTCATACAAACTGCTGCTATTGATGACAATACTGAGAACACATCTGGGGGATAAAAACTGACACCAAACTTCCATGTTGTGCTAAACCCTGACAAAAAATGTACTGCTCAACGACTTCTTTGCAGTGCTGAGTATTTTGTGTACCCTTTTGCTGCTGTTGAGATATTTTTGTGCAGTACTGAGGTTCGCCAGGCTGCTCAAGTCCTCAAGATGCTTCTACACTGTCCATGAGCCACGTTTTGTGTCATGTAAGGTACCGTTATTAGGGGTGATTTTTGGTGGCTTGCATGGTTCGGATAAACGCACCCAGGCATGAGAACGAGTTTGCACTGTGCACGAGTTCAGGGTTCAGATTTTGCGACGTTCCTGCCGCCCACGCCCACTGGCTATTTAAAGCTGCCTTGCTGAGACCCAGTAGTGGGATGGGAATTTCTGTTTTCTGTTTTAAAAAAAAAAAAAAAAAAAAGGAACCACTGGTTTCAAATTACCTTGGGTTTTATAAACCAGAAGCCAAAACAAAGACACTGTCACTTACTTCTGTTAAAATCTCCTGAGTTTGGAGCTAATTTCATTATTTCCTGAGGCTTGAGTCATGATTCTTGAAATCCTGGCTTGGGCAGGAGATTTCAATGAAATAATTTTGCTCAAGTAAGCTGATGTTTGCTTTTACTATGGCAAACAGAATGACTTGCATATTGGTTCTAAAGGAAATGTAAATCTTCCACAAACCTGACAAAGATAAATCATGCAATGTTTTGGGCGGGCAGGGACCTTTTAAAGTTCATCTAGTTCAACCTCCCCTGCAGGGAGCAGGG
>JANHGN010008937.1:0-23491 GCA_024605025.1 Megaceryle maxima
CCCTCTTGAGGCAACAGGCCCTGCTGGGCCTCTCTTCCTGCTGCTACTTTCTGCAGCTCTGGTTTTTCAAGCTAAACTGCAGAAGGCATCAGCCTGCTCCTGGCTGCACGTGAGCTTGTGAGCACAGGCTATGAAACAGGTTCAGAAAAACAACATAAAAATAATAAAATCCTGTTTCTCTTGGTAACCTTTGTGTCCCGCATCCTTGAAAGTGCATTTGGATCTAGAACCCCCCTGATGTCCCAGGTGAGTCGTAGACTTGCCATTACTCAACTCCTGGGGAGTGCAGGGACCAGAACAGACCAGCACAGTTCTGCTGCCCTGTGCCTGGGGTTCTGTGTGACAAGCTCTGACCTCGGGCTGAGGGCTCCATCAAGGAGAGGAGGGTAGGTCCCAGGGCCCTCCAGGAGACAGGGACAGGGACTGCAGGCCTCAGGCTGAGCTGAGACATGTCTCCCGATCCCTTAGCAGGGAGGGACTGGTGATCCTCTCACAGGAAGCCAGTCCCATCCATTGAGGTCTTTGAACATCCAAAGGACCCTGACGGAAGGAGACTTGCACTGCTCATATGCTCTCCTTGCGACGTTTATGGTTGGAATCTCTGGAGCTGAATATTGGGCCAGATGGACATTCTCTCTGAGTGAGTACTATTCTCAGATTCTTGTGTTGTAGCATTCAGCGTGTAGTTCTCAAGGGAAATAGATCAGTCATTTGTAAAAATGAGTACACGGAGATGGGGAAAAAGAAAAAAAGAAAAAAAAAATATCCACATGGAAGTGAGCAGGTATTGCTCACCTCTAAGACATTTGCAGCTATTTAGCTGAGGAGCACATCCTGCTTCTTAACGAGGGATTGATCTCTGAGCCTCACTTGTGTCAGTGGTTTGAGGTTTAGCCATTCTATTGAAACCCATCTCAACTGAGTGAACACAGAAGACTTAAAAACTACACTAACCATTCACTTTTTTTTTTTTTTTTTGCTTTTTTTTTTTTTTTCTAATTTGTGCAGATGGTCCAATAATCTCAGGATGATCCAGAGCTCTCAACCCCATCAGAAGGTACATGCCTCCTTCCCACAATGTGACCAAGCCAGTGCCTAGGCTGGGACATGGTTATGGGTGTTCAGTGCCTTCTGCTAGTGCAGGGCTGGAAACAAATGTCAGAGATTTCTTCCGTGTGTCCTAGGAAAAAGTGGAGGTAGGAAGAAGAATAGAGTAGAATAGCTTGGCTCATCATACTTTAGCTGGAAAGGACCCACAATGGTCATCTAGTCTACCTGCCTGACCATTTCAGGGCTGACCAACAGTTCAAGCAAGGTATGAAGGGCATTATCCAAATAAATGCCTCTTCAAAAGTTACAGGGTTGGGGCATTGACTGTCTCTTCAGGAAGCCTGTTGCAGAGATCGACCATTATCTCAAAACAAACACAGCTGGTGCTTTCATAACACTTCTGAAATTCACAGAATCACAGAATTATTGAGGCTGAAAGAGACCTCTGAGATCAAGTCCAGCCTATGACCTAACACCACAGCATCAGCTAAATCATGGCACTAAATGCAGCATCCAATCTTTTCTTAAACATCTCCAGGGATGGTGACTCCACCACCTCCCTGGGCAGCCTGTTCCAGTGTTCTATCACCCTTTCCATGAAGTAGTGCTTCCTAATATCCAACCTAAACCTCCCCTGGCACAGCTTCAGGCCATGGGCTCTCATCCTGTCACTGGTTGCCTGGGAGAAGAGCCTGGCCCCCACCTGACTACAACTTCCCTTCAGGTAGCTGTAGAGAGCGATGAGGTCCCCCCTGAGTCTCCTCTTTTCCAGACTGAACAACCCCAGCTCCCTCAGCCTCTCCTCATAAGACTTTCCCTCCAGTCCCTTCACCAGCCTCGTTACTCTCCCCTGGACCCATTCCAGCACCTCAATATCCTTCTGGAAGTGAGGGGCCCAGAACTGCACACAGTACTTGAGGTGAGGCCTCACCAGTGCCGAGTACAGGGAAAGAATTACATCCCTAGTCCTGCTGGCCACACTATTCCTGTTACAGGCCAAGAGGCCATTGGCCTTCCGTGCCACCTGAGCACATTACTGTCTCATGTTCAGTCGGCTGTCAACTAGCACTCCCAGGTCCCTCTCTGCCAGGCCACTCTCCAGCCACTCATCACCCAGTCTACATGGGGTTATTGTGACCACAGTGCAGGACCCTGCACTTGGCCTTGTTGAATCTCATACCATTATCTGGAGCCCATTGACCCAGCCTGACCAGGTCCCTCTGCAGCTTCTTCTTACCCTCCAGGGTATTGACACTGCTCCCCAACTTGGTGCCATCTGCAAATTTACTAACGGTAGACTCGATCCCCTCATCTAGGTCATCAATAAAGATGTTGAATAGAACTGGGTCCAGTACTGATCCCTGGGGGACACCACTGGTCACCAGACACCAACTGGATGCAACACCATTCACAACCACTCTGTGCCTGGTCATCCAGCCAGTTTTTAACCCAGCAAAGGGTGTACTTGTCCAATCCATGGGCTGCCAGCTTTTTCAGGAGGATGCTGTGGGAGACTGTGTGAAAGGCTTTGCTGAAGTCTAGGTAGATCACATCCACAGCCTTCCCCTCATCTACCAGACGGGTCATCCAGTCATAGAAGAAAATAAGGTTAGTTACACAGAACCTTCCTTTCCTAAACCCATGTTGGCTGGGCCTGATCCCCTGGTTTTCTTGTATGTGACACTTGATGGCACTCAGTATGATCTGCTCTATAACCTTGCCAGGCACTCAGGTCAGGCTGACAGGCCTATAGATTCCTGGATCCTCCTTTCGGCCCTTCTTGTGGATGGGCGTCACATTGGCCAACCTCCAGTCATCCATTCAGGTTCAGTACGGTTTGTTCCTGGGTATTTCTTGAGTGATCTAACTAATGAAAATTTAACTAATGCATTTTTTAATGTTGTGCTTCTCAACAGTAACATTTTTGGTTTCATCCAAACATTGAAGTAGTTTTTACTCTATCTCATGAGAACTTTGGAAAGCACAACGTATGTTTGAAGTGTTGTAAGGAGATTGTATAAAGGAGAAAGATACCATCCCCATCTCCCCCCAGGAAGGGAATTAGATGATTCTGTACACATCATGTCTGCTGTAATGGACAATAACCACTCTGAGGTAGGAGATGGGTTATCTGCATGTAGGAATATATTTGTGAAAGACGTGTTAGATATATTGTATCTGTGCTGACCTGCCTGCAGTGTGATGTGGGTCTAGCAACCTTGGGTTCATGGAAGCAAATTTTTGTCTAATTTAATACACTGACCTCACAAATATTATCAAGTTGATGACACTTGATGACAAAAGTCATTACAGTATTATGACAGACTCAACATTTAGGACCATGCTGGCACAAGCACATGCAATGAAGAGGTAATTTCATCTCTGAAGAGCTAATTGTTAATCTCTGAGTTTACACACAAATAGAAATTATAAGTCAGTAATTTCTCATGTGAACGGTATTGTCTAAACTACACATCTTAGATTCTTCTAGGCTCAGGCTCTAGTATAATGAAAACTTGAGTTTCGCTTGTTAAAGTTTCTTTTTTTCATGGAAATTGTAGAAAAAAAAGGAGTACAAGTGGTCATCTAGCCCATTCTTCTAAATCAAAGCAGAATCAGCTGTACTTAAAATTATTCTTCAGGAGTGCTTTTCTTGCCATCTTTTTGAAGTACATTTTTAAAAAATAATTTTTAAAAATGTATTTTAAAAAATACATTTTTAAAGTACGTAATGGTGGAGATTTTGTAGCTTCCCTAAAATGATTGCTTAGGCACCTCCAGTTGACAAGTTTTCACTGAATATAAATGTCCTTTTCACAGTCTGAGCCTTTTGTTCCCTGTTCCAGCTTTCCCTGATGTAGAGGAGTTGGTTTGTTCATCTTGTCTCAAAATTTACAAGTAGTTTTCCTCTCTTGCCAGCATTACTTATGGTCTAACCGGAGTTACTGTGTGACCCTCCCAACCAGGCCAAATAGTAGCTATTATTAAAATACTGGTTTATTTCAATTATTTATGTTTGTGATGTGCAGGTTAAAAGGTAGAAGTAAATTCTGCTTGTCTGGGTTCCAAGCATGGAGGGAAGGTGAGAGAAACCACCCAGAGCTCCTTCCTGTTAGGTTCTCAGGTGATGTTTCCCTGCCCTGTGAGGGAAGATAATCCATTTCTCTTGTTCCAGTTTTCTACCTGTATGCAATGTTAACTGTGATCCTGTGAGTTACTATTTCATTGTTCATTACTACTTCCTCATTGGCTCTTAGCTTCCATCAAATAAAGAAAGTGCCATTTCTTCAGTTTTATGGGATTCATATCTCCATGCTCACTGACCCAAGCATTATGAACTGCAAGGCAACCTCTTCCTCTGTTCTTGCTTGAGAATTTAATCTTTTCACTTTTATTCTTTTCCATATCCTTTTTAGTTCTTGAGCATACACCTCTTCCTCTACTGTTCTCTCTACACTTTGCTTAGACTCTCACTTTAAAATAAATTTTAAAAGAATCTATTGCTAATTTATTGGGCTTGACTCTGGATTCTCTTCTTCACTACATCTTGCTCCTCTAGAGATTGCCTCTTTCATTATCATATTGTCTAAGACCCAATATTGCTGACCCAGGGTCAGCCCCATGCTAGTCATCAGTGGTCTGTAGCCACTCCACAGTGCAGTGTCACCTTCCTGTTGTGGCACAATTAAGAGTATGGCTTTATAGGCAGGTAGTGGAGAGATGTTATGGTGGTGACCAGGAATTTCTGGTATTGATTGATCACCATTACCTGCCTCCTAGAACAGGGTGAGCTACTATCCCCCTGGTTCAACCAGCTGCTGTAGATAGTGAGAGAGCAGTGAATGAGGGCAGGAGAGGGAAGTATGCTTTGCCTTTCATCTCAGTAGCCCAAGTTTTCTGTGCTGGCTAGGAGCAACTGCTCAGTGTCTGTCATAGGAGGATATTTCAGTGGAGATAAAGGTCAGAGAAAAGCAGAGTAAGTATGAGGTGGGGGTGAGCACAGAGGGGAGAGCAGCATGCCTGGGCCCACCCTGTCTGCAGCAGCTCGGCACAGGCAGGCTGTGGGGAAGCCTCTCTTACTAGCTTGCCAGGTAATAAAAAGCAAGCGTGGGATGGCACACTACTGATTTTGGGAGAAAATTCAAGAGTGAAAGATGCTTTTTAACACTTTTTGGCTGTTGCCTATATAGAGAGGACCATAGCTCCCTGAACTTGCCTGGAGATCACAGGGGGAATTTTTCACCTGCCTAAAATATGTACAGTGGGATTCACCCCCCTCCTCACCCCCAAGTCTCTGATCAGGCAGCAAACACTGCCTGCTATGCCAGTCCTCCTGCTCCCCTTGGGGACTGCGGACTGGGGGGAGAAGGGGTAGCAGATGGTTCTGCTGCTTCAACATGGAGAGCATTTTCCCTAGGGAACTGTTTGGTTTAGTTCATTGGGCTCTGCTGCAAACTCAGCTGCTTGGAGCCTCCAACCCAAAGTGTTTTGAGGGCTGGGTCACTCTTCCCTGAACGTTCTGCAGCGTCAGAGCTGTGTATCACTAAGCCTTTGCTGTTCTTGACTACAAGATCGTTTGTTCCTGACCTAATCAGTATCTAGTTAGTTAATAGCTGCTGGAATCATAAACCAATGACAAACTTGGAAAAGCAGTTGTGTTGTTTTGTCTTGTTGAATGTCTGCTAATTGGAGTTGATTAAGCTGTTTAAGAGGTTAAGGTGAAACATAGGCCTGTGGTGAAGAAGCACGTAACACATTTCTGAACTGTCCATTTGTGTTGTGAGAAAGCCAGTGCTGGAAATAACTTGTTGCTCTTCCTGACTGCTCTACCTTTCTGTTTTGTCAGCAATTGTTCTTCATGATCCATAGGACAAGGAGTGCCTATGAGATTCTGCAGAATTGGTAAAAATCTATTTACATATTTTATAAGAAGGCTGGTGGGGCAATGGGAGAGTTGTTCAGCAGCCTATCAGTGGGGGTTCAGAGAAGTCAGGGGCTGGACCACACTTCAAGTCTCTGGTCTGACTGCCAGTGCCCTGCTACTACTTCTCAATTGTTTCTGTTGTTGCACCTTCTTTTTCTTACCACCTCTTTTCTGACAAATTTTTCCTGCCTACTCACAGATAAGATCCTCTGCTTTTCTTCTTTCTGTCTCTGTAGCAGATCCATTCATTTGATACTCCCTTGAAGTCTCCACTTGGAGTCACTTCCACCCCACTTTTTCGTACCCACAAGATTGCTAAATCTGTGCTTTGTAGTGATACAGAGGTCAGAGCTACAGTCCATGAACTGCAATCAATCCTCATTATCTATGATACAAAAGAGGAGAGGAAGGCCTGCCAAAGTCTTGGGCTGTCACTAAAACAACCATTTGAAAAATAATTTTTAGTCTAGATTGGCAAACAAACCCCTATTTTTTTTTTTTTCCAGAAACATTTCACAGAATGCCATCTTTACAGTGCATGCACATGTGCCTGCACGGAACTGTCAATCCTACTTTTCCCAGGTTCCAATGTGAAAAACACTAAGAATAGACTGATGTCTTATTTTTAACAAAATAGGGGCTTGAGAATATAAAAATTGCCTAAAGAACACAGAGAATCTGAATTTCCTTTCTGGACTGTGATCAAAAGTAAGCATTTGCTTGTGTCCTTGCAGAAGAATAAGGGTTAGTGGTATGCAGCTGAGGTAGATGCTGGTCTGCAGTGCCACGGGAACACAGTTATTTCTGCTGATGATTCACATTCAATGTGTCTTGGCAAAGCCCAGTAAAGTGACCCATGTGTGTGAGGGTTAATACACATTAAGCCCCAAGCAGAAACAGGTGAAACACTGCATACAGAGATGACACTTGACTGAATAAAGACACTCTATTTCCTATGAAGAACAAACACTCTTTGAGATCTGAGAAATGACATTGATTTTTCATGTAACATGCGTATATTAGGTTTAGATTCAGGAAGTCATTTAAAGACTTATTTGCATGCAGGGCACATAGAGGAATAAATATGTGATACTGATATTAAACCTGGACAGATCTGTGCAGCGATGCAGTTGCTTATATTTAAATGAGGCTTCCAGTTGTTCAGCTTGCCATTATCACCTAAATCCTTGTCAGTTTATGTGGGTGTTACCTTTTTGCCCTGGTGTAGCCACTCTATGCAGTTTGGTTGAACTTTCTAAATACATAAGGCATACTGCTGAAACGGATCTGCTGTGAACATGAAATAATTTTTTTCAACACAAAACTCTTTAATTTTAAGCATAGGACAAATTTTAGCCCTGTAAAAATCATAGGGAATGGTTAATGAAGCTAATCAGAGAGGAAAGAATTTAATAGATTGCCCCCCCCATGTTTTTTAGATCCATACTAACCCCATTCTTATCACAGGGCAAACAGAAGCAGTAGGATCAAAGGCAGAACAAAGGAAAAGAAAAATTCCTGGGTGTACTCAGGCCTGAAGAGAGTCAGGAGTACATCTCAGTCCAGAGGCAGGTTGGTGTGGTGCAGACTTAAGGCAGTTGTCCCCATGGATATCTTCCCTGACCTTGCTCCAGGAAGCAATGCACAGGGAGAAAAGTGCACGGTTGTAACCGAAGGGATCCCAGGCAGGCAGGGGCTGTTGAGCTGCTGTAACCACAGCACAGTCACTGCAGTACCACCTTCAGGAAGTGGTAAAGGAGCATATTCTTTCTATGTGAAGCAGCAAGCGAAAACAGCCACAAGAGAATGAGGTTAATGTCCAGGTGAGATGTTTGGCTGAAGTCCAAAACCAAGCCAGACGTTTGGAGACAAAGATATGAATTTGAACTATTGAAGTTGGATTTCAAGAAACGTGGAAGGTTGACAGTATGGGAAATTTATTTGATTTTTAAAGATAGTACAGCACTCCCTCTATGTTATCAAATAGGTTCTGGATTAATTAGTAAAGAAACAAACACATTCCTTATGATGTGACAGCCTTGCAAACTGCCAAAATGTAACTTTCTTGATGGCATATCTCTAAACATTGTCCTACTTAATTCTCAGCAAAAATGTGTGGGCAAGTTAGTATCAGGACAGTTGTATCTTCACGTTTGTTCATCTCCTCTCTTCTTTCTTTGTCCCTCTCTTCTCCTGTCATCTTTCCTTGCTACTTTCTCTTTCCCCTCCTCTCTTCTTGTACATCTAAACAAACCAGTTGGTGCTGACTTAAACCACCAAAGCCATTTATAAAATGATTTGACTTGTATTACACCATTTGGTTACTCGTTAGGTGAGCACAGCTGCACACTTCTAAGACGACTGTGCATTTAAAAATCAATACCAAGCCTCCAAATGTTGCAGGCTTTCAAAGAGTAGTGAATTGTTCATTTTGTTTTATTTGCCTCCTGTCGTGCATGAGAGGAAGGACAGATGGTACTGCTGGAACTGGGCTATTCCCTCAGGGTCTGCAGGGCTGACCAAGGTCTTCCCTGTATGGTGAGAAGCTGGGAATCAAGTGACAGGACCACACACAGGCAGTGCTGAGTACCTGGGGAAATGCTGAAAGACAGGGAAGGTGAAAGGGAGAGCAAAGTTGCCCAGTAATTAAGACAGCAGTTAAGGAAGTGCAAATGTACGAGCTGAAGGAGGCTGCAATGGGCTACATTCATAAGCTTTGTTTTTATCAGGAGCTCCAGCTAAGTCCACAGGAACTTCACCCAACTGGTTGCCTTAGAGTTTAGCTCAGCAGTGCTGTCACTTCAGATTCAGTGAAGTCAAGGTGCTGTGTGTACCCCAGGGCTTTTGAACTCACTTCTGCCCTCTGTTCTTGTACTTAAAAAAACCCCACCTTCTATGAAATTCACACTTCCAGGGCCTGAAAAAGCACAGTTTGGAGAAGGCAAACCTCACTGGCATTTTGCAGAGCTGAAGAGGGTTTTAATCTTAACATCATCCTGGCACCCTGTTTTCCTGTAGCACTAGGCCAAGAACGTATTTGTTGCAAGCATAGCACCAGCATCTTTTGTGCAGAGTTTCATATTAGGGTAAAAATAAATGGTAATTCAGAAGCTGGCTGAGAATCTAGGTTGATTTGACAGCCAAGCTGAGAAGCAAATTGGGAAGGAATTTAGGCACACACATGCCACTTGAATGTCATGTTAACTCCTTAATGAGTCGCATCTCTAAGAGTCATGACATAGCAATGTGGCAGGATGGGAAGGAACAAGCTCTGTCAAATATGGTTCAAATATTGCCTGACATATCTTGGATCTGGAACACGTGTTTGCAGACTTCAGGATGTATGTAAGTTTGAGTATGGTGTGTTTTGCTCAGCATTTCAAGTTGGATTGTGCTGTTGAGTCCTGGGTTCTATAATAAGGGTAGTTGTCATAGGCAGTGTTTATCTGGAAGAGAATTTAAAAAATCTGACCTCATTAAAAACTATATTTTAAAGGAAGCACTGTGCAATATTGAGGTTAAGTCACTTTTCTCAAGGATCTAGTTTTGTGAGCAATAGATCATTTTTTCCCCCTCTAGTATGCAGTTTGAGTCAAAGTACTTAAACCAATTTTTGTTTGCTAATGCCCATTAGTAGTCCATACTACCAAAGTCTTACCATGAAGTACACTGTTTGATAGTGAGTTTGGATTGCTTAATAGTATCTCTTATCAGAAGCCTTTGTGGGACTGAAGTAGCGATAGAAACCCAGACCAGACTCTTCCCTCCCCTAGCTCATAGAAGGATACTTTTTTTACAGTCCTTTATCCAGACAGACCCCTTACTTGCATGAAAGAAGTCACCAATTGAGCAAGTTTTATTACACATTAAGGCATCTTAGAATATTTGCACATTTAATGGATCTGAAAAAAAACAAAAGGGGCAATGAAAAGTCAGTCTCAAATGCAAAGCCCAAATTCCTTCTCTCTGTCTCTGGAGTTCAGGTATTTTCAGTTCTGCTTTGGGGAAGGTGTTATCATTAAGTGTTGACAAAAAAACCCAAACACCCCTAGCGGATTGTGAAGATTTTTTTTTTTTTTTTTTTTTTAATTTAACAATTAAAAAAAAAATGGAAATAGCATAGAGGTGGGGAAAGGCTTCCTAAAAAGTCACAAACTCTTTTCCATTCTGAGATATGTCCACCAACAGGTTATGTCTACATCTAAACCAGCTTTAGTTCTACCAGTAGTGAGCAGGTGGTTTTCCATCGGGCCAAAATGACCTGCTGCTGTACTACTGAAAAGTGTTAAAAAGAGAGTATATTTCATCCAAAGCTTTTATCTCTGGGACTTTCAAAATAGCTTCATTCCCACTGGCCTTCCTCATTTAATTTAGGGTTCTTGATAGCTCAGTTCCTTATTCCTGATCATGCCTTTCTGTGCTTCTAGAGCCTGCTTAAGTGTGGTACGGAGGCTTTCCACCTTGCATCCCTCAATTGTCTAGAAATGGTGACTCTGGGAAGATGCAGAGAGTACAGTTTTAGGTTACTGTGTGAAAGCATGGTGCATCATCTGCATTGTCCTCTTCATCCAGTGTCTCACCTAGCAGAAATGTAGTTCTGCAAGCCTTCATTTATTATGGCATTAAGCAAGGTCTCACCTGAAGGTTTTTAAGACTTATGCCTGGGCAGGGAGGTATCTCTGCATTGCAGGAGAGAGAGATTGCATTTGTGTCCATCCAGTAAAATATTTGGTCCATGTCCTAAACGCAATGTTGAGAGTTGGGGCTGGGCCAGCCACTAGATGAATGACAGACTCTCTATATTAACCTCTCCCTTTCCAAAGGGAATGAGAAAGGGAATATGGGAGAGAGACATCAATTAGAAAAGGAAACTAGAACAGCTTTAATGAAAATAATAATTCAATTAAATATATACAAATATATACAAATTAAATATTGAACAAACCCCCCCGATAGCACTTACATCACCATCACCACTGATGCTGCGTGGGAGGCACTGGGTAAGTCCCAGACTGGACTGAGTGTCAGATGGGAACCAGAATCAGGAGCTGGATTCTGGAACTGGATTCAGGAACATATGGATCAGGATCTAAGGCAGAATAGACAGTGTCCTCCTTGGACACCAGCTATTGAAGAAAAGACTAGACCCTTGTGATCCCTCAGCTCTATATTGAATATGACATATATGGGATGAAATCCCTCATTGGTCAGTTCAGGGTCACCTGTCCTGGCCACTCCTTCCTGCAGGGATGGCCTTTTACTTTCTGCATCCCCAGCATGGCACACAAGATTGAGCAGTGATCTTGGTCTGCACAGGAGCAAGTATAAGAAAGATCCTTTCTGCACACCCCAATCCTTGTCAGTAACTCTAAACATGGAGCATTATCACTGCTGGAAGCAAAGATTGTCTGCAAAAATCTGCCATTGACTTCAGAAAGTGCAGTTAGTTAGAAGAGTCTGGGCCGAAAAGTAAAATAAATAAAGAACTGAAAAATTAACAAGAACAAAGTTACAATAGAGAATGCTAATTCCAAGTAAGATACTATAGGTTCTGCTGCTTCTCTATCATGTGGCAGGGCTCAGAGTTCTCATTAGGAGAATAATTTATTTTAAAAGTGTCATCTTAAACTGGAAGGATGTTTCTTAAGCATCACAATTCAACATGCCAAAGAAGAAGAAGCCATGTTGTCAAAATGCCCACTTAGTACACCCAAATATCCAAAATCCATCCCAATTGACCTTCTATACCCCCCCCTTTTTTTTTTCCATGTTTTTAGTTCTGTTCCAGCTCAAACCAGGCACAGAGGCAGTTAGTCTGGTCCTTACGGTATTAGCAAAAGAAGTTGTGAGAGCATGTCATTTTGTTATCCCTAACTCAATGCTTTTGTCCACAAAGAGAAGACTAAAGTGGCATAATGGTTAACACAGGCCAACAACTCCAGGTGAGAAATTTTTAGTGAAGCTACCAATTTAAAATTAAAGGGAAAATCATTAACTTCTTAATATCTTTCCACATAGTAAAAAATAAGAAAAGAGAGGACTAGGGGTTCAAATACGATCACAAATAGACTGATTTCTCAGACATAAAATGCTTTTGTAGCTGTATTAGAAAAAAAATGACAATTTGTTAAGATGAACTTGATACCAAATGACTATAGTAGCTCTCCTTTAAAGATCTGATCCCGTTCATGCCAATTTTATTTGCAGCAGGATGAGGCTCTATGGGTTAAATATAATCCAGTTCACTGTGCTAGCACAAGATTTAATGCTGCATGTGCTCTCTGCACTGGCTCTGCATGGGACTGGATTTAAGTTGTAGCTGGTTGCATAGCTTTCTGCAAATCACCCTTGTGCTTAGAGATGCAGTAGTGTGCATACATATATTCTGAGGTAAGAGGAATTCTTACTTTGAGGATATCAGAAGCCATGTTCTGAAATCTTGAGAAGTTGTAAACTGAGGTTTCTTCTTGCTCTGAGAGAATTTGCCTGGTTACACCAGCAGCAAATCTCTCTTGTGATCATAAAATTCCTAGCTGACCATCCCTGGCTGACCTACACAAGACCTGTAGAAACCAATACTTGTAATTTGCCAATGCCTGAGTTTTTCATCTAATTAGAACTGTTTCAGCAAATTTGAGTAAACCTGCACAGCTACCTCATCCAGCTGGGGGGAAATGCCCAACACTGACTTGCACTGATGTTTAGCAAGGGTGCACACAGGCTCACTTGCTCAAGCATTTTGCTTGCTCGCCTTGCATTGGACGCCTACGCACAAACACAGAGGGTTTAATAGATCAGTCTGGGGCTGTCTGTCTCTGGTTATAATCTTGCTAATTTTTCCTTGCCTCTTGGTACAAATCAGTTGATGATACTTGGAAAATGCAGTTTGATTGTTCCCTTTTCTTTTGTGCACATCGGTACCTTATTTTATCTGTTTCACTTCACTTGAGGCCTGGCTGAAGGTGTGCAATGTGTAGTTTAGACCCAAACAATTACTGGCCTAAACGAGAGCCCTTCTTCCCCTCCTTTGATATTTTTTTTTCCAGAGTAAATGCAAATTGTCTTATGTTGATTTGTTTAATTAAAACAAACAACAAAACCCCCACCAAACCCACCAGCATTGTCACAAGAAACAGGGAAAGACACTAATACCTGTCTGCTTTCTTCATATTTTGGAAAAAGGGTAAGGTGGGGGTTTATTAAAAACGAGAGGAAATGCTTTCCCCTCCTTTCCCTTCAAGAGCATTTCTCAATGCATTTGTCAACCACATATACAGCTTGTACAGTCCTCATTCCATCCTTGCCTCTTCCTCTCTCTTTCCAACAGACCTGTCACTGATCCCTCATTTAAGTTTGGATTTAGAATTGAATAATGTAGGTTGAAAGAGGCCTATGGATGCTGACTTGCAGTTGCATCTTGAATATCTCCAAGGTTGGAGATTGCCTAGCCTCTCTGAGCAGCCTGTTGTAGCACTTCACCATCTTGTGGTGATTTGTTTTATCCCTCACATCTGCTCAGAATCTCCCTTGTTGCAGTTTGTGATGGTTACTCTAGCCCTTTCTCTATGAGCCTTTGAGTAGTGCTTGGCTTAGTCTTCTCTGTAAAGGCTAGTTAGGTATTTGGAAATAGAAAACAGATTCATTCCCTTAGCTCTGTCTTTTCCTGGCTGAAGAAGCCCAAGTCTCTTCTTATGCCCAGTGCTCCAGCCCACTGAGCATCTCAGCGGTCATCTGCTGGCCTCTCTCTAGTTTCCCCGTGTCTTTCTTTCTCTGGGTAGCCCAAACATGTATGTGGCAGGACTCCTGGAGCCACTGCATGAGCTCCAAACACTGAGGGAGAATTGCTGCCCATGACCTGTGTATATGCTGCAGTTCTGACCTTCATCCCTGCAAGGGAGCACACGGCTCTCATGGCACAGATCCTCAGTGGTGGAGATCAGCAGCAGTTTTCTTTGGTCAGAAGAACTGAAAGCTATGGAGAGATGAGTAGGGAGGAGCAAAAAAGCTATTGGATACCTCAATGTCATTCACGGTGTTAGGGCTGACTGCCTGAAACAGGTCCTTGAAATGCTCAACTGAAATTCAAGGGCTGCTCTGTCCCTTTACCAGCCTTTGGCTCACAGATGCAAGTTCTCTGTAATCAATGGAAATGGCTTTGGTTTAGCTGAGTGTGTTTGTGGGGTTTGATTGCTTGGTTGGGGTTTTGTTTTGTTTTGTTTGGGGTTTTTTTTTGTGGTTTGTTTTTTTTTTTTTAAACATGTTGTTTCATTTCCATAACAGGTTTTGCTTAGTCAGGGCCTGAGCTGCTCCTTCTTTATCATATGGCCTCGTGAACAGTTCTGTGGAGCAGCAAAGTAATGGCAATGCCTCTGTGGAGAAGGTCAGGATTCAGGTGTAGACACCCCTATTAGTCTGCCTGTGGTCCAAATTACAAAGTAGACAGACCATATGGAGTGGGTCAGTAAATACAGGAACCCTGCTTTGCACATGGACTAAGACAACTTAGGAATTACTTCAACATATTTAGCTTCAGCCTGTCTATGTGGTGCCCTCAAGAGTGTTGCTCTGTCACTGTAAAATGATTACACAGCAGCAGCCAAAATATTGTAGTTACTGAATTGCAGCACCAATCAACTTCCTGGTGTCTCTGCTCTGCTGTTAACTTGCTCTCATAACGTTTCTGGAGAGTCCAATAACAAAAAAAACCCCCAAAAAACAAAAACCAAAACATCGTTGTGCATATACCAGGTGGAAATAAATGTTATTGTTTCCCATAGCAGGGAGGAAGACTCTCTCCAGACACCCTTCTTTTCCCACACAGATGTAATTTACGTAGAGAGATGGACTTTTTTTTAATGTTTTATTTGACATTTCCTGGATGCATTTACTGTGTGGGAGCAGTTTCAGGCTAGACTTTCTCCACATGTGAGGTGTGGTTGATTGATAAGTGTAAGCCATACCAATGTAGTCAGTGCAGGAGCACATACCTTCCTGCCTGGGAAGATTATGAGTGTTTCTTTGCATCTTGCCTTTACCTACTGTGATGCCAGCTTTATGGTATGGAAACTTCTCCTGTGTATGATAAATATCAAAATTACTAATTTGAAGGTAATAGAGAAAGTAATCTAAAGTGGAAATAAAAGCATATATTCTCTGGAGCTGTAAACTCATGTCAGCTTGCTGGCTTCACTGGCTTTACATTGATTATCTTACCCAGGTGGAAACCTTTTTGACTGCTGTGACTCCAGAAAAAAAAAAAACAAAACCAACCAAACAAACAAACAAAAAAAACCAACAAACCAACAACCAATTAATCTGTGTTCATCTCTGATTAGTTTAAAGCTAAGCTCAAAGTGAAGGGTTTTTCTGAACCAAGACCTTATGGCTCACAGTAAGTGTGTCTTTCAGAGGATCTTGCTGTCTGAGCAAACATATATTTAATAGCCCTTGATAGTTTTTTGACTATGTAGATATTTAGATTCATACTATATTCATGCTTTTGCAGCTTATTTTGCTCTCAATTCTTTTGTGTTCCTTTATTATTTTTTTTTTCCTCACAAAACAGATACCCTGAAGCACAGAGTAGTCCCCATATGTTCTTTACTTAATAATTTTTTACTAAGTGATTTTGCAGCAAGCAGTGTATTTTTGGCCTGTGTTTAACATGCAGTTAATATAGTGAATGCCAAAATGCAGGCCAACTGTAAATCCACTGGTAAATCTGTGTTCTGGTCTCTGCAGGCTAGAGATGTAGAGACCTACATTAAGTAGTCTGTAGCATCCTTTCACCTTTAGGATGTCGATGTATAGATATTTTTATTTGTAATCTCTGAAACTGTTCCAGAAATTTGTGAACTACTGGTGTATTTTGCAATGCAATATATATTTCTGTCCTTTCAATCAAAGCATAAAACAGAATGTACCATTTCTTTCCTTTTTCCTGGATAATTCATATTTATCTTCCATTTTTTTCTTCACCTTCAAAGTACGCAGAAATGTGAAAGAGTGGGCACAAGACCCTTGAGGCTGGGGCAGCTCAGAAAACAATGTCTCAGACCTCTTTTATCTCTTCTGTTGAGTAATGCCATCAGTCCTCTGAAGTTTCCTATAAAAAGCTCAGGTTGTGTCCAGTGACAGGTGAAAAATACCTGTGATATTGTGTGCTCGCATGCATTTTTCATTAGGGGTCATTTTTTTCTATCTCTTTGGACAGAACAGAAAAGGCAACAGAAAACTGTTAACCTTACACAGCCCAGATGACAAAAGTTAGTGTCAGCAATCCTGCCTTTACAGTGGAAGGATGTCAAGAAATCTTTGTATCTCACCAACTTTGAAAAGACCTTCACCTTTATCACTTCTCTAATTTTTCTATCATCTCTGTACTTTATTTTTCGTAGTGTTCTGTAGGATACCTTTTGGGAGGTAGGAAACTTTTCTGTGTTATTTTTAATTTCATTTGCAAATGACAGCACAGCAACAAAGTAATGTGAATATTCTACAAGTGATTTCTCTGGTATAAATTGTAAGGAACATGAATACAGATATTATGGGTGGTAGAAATTTTCCCACTGAAACTCTTTTTGAAGTTGAGAACAAAATGAAATTTTGAGTGAAAAGAGCCCCTTAGAGTATAAAATATCAAGTATAATTTGTTTGTCAATTACTTTAATCCCATCTTGAAATTATTTTCATTATAATTTTAATTCACAGCAAAATCAACAAAACTAATTTTGTTTCTTGCCATTGTAAGCCCTTTATTGAAAAAGTCAGAGTCTCCAGCTTAAAGTCAGAGGATATAATTTTCTTAACTTTTATTAAACATTTCTACTGGGAGTTCATTTTCCATTTAACTTTTATGAATTAAACAAAACACTTTGGCATCCTAAATTGGCAGAAAAACATTTGTTTTCAAAACCAAAAAAAAAAATTATTATTTTCTTTATTAAGTCAGAAAGTTTTGGGGAAAAGCTTCCGATTTTTTTCAAGTGAAATCTATTTTTTGGAAAGTGATAGAAGCTCAACAAGTGACTACTTCAAAAAGCTCTCCCTTCTTTGTGATACTGTAAAACAAGGTCTCCTTATTCTGGCCTTCTTTGTAATTTTTCTTACAGTTTTTAAAACAAAATTTCCAAATTTCTTTTGCAATATTGTCAGCTCTTCAGTCTTTACTGTTGTGTGACAGCTTCCAAGGAAATGTTGGAGTGCTTGGCTCTGGAGACAGTTTTCAGCAGTGTTCAGACAGGAGATGCTCATCACAGCTGCCTTATAGAAGAATCCAGCTACAACCTCAAGGGAGGCTCATAAAAGGTCTACATATGATGAGGGAGTTTCAAGCAGGGGGAAAAAAAAAAAAATAAAAAAAAATTAACCAAATGCTGTGTCTCAACATTGTCAATCAAGTAAGTGTTGTTAATATATGCTGTGCTGGATGGCATATAGCTTAGATTAACTGTCTTGGGGAGATACATGTGCTTCTACTAGAGCACTTTTGCCATGAATGCTCTGAAGACAACTTTACTTGGATTTGTGAGTTAGAGGGGACAGGTGGGGTGGTGGAGGGGAACAGAGCCAGAATAGTCACTCCAGGATCTCTGAAATACATCTCTGTATAAAAGTATTGAAAATAGTTCAGAACAGCTGACTGAGAAGTTGAATTTTATAAATACAACAGCTTTATGAGAGTAACAAACTTCTCATCAATCATCCTGTTCTTATGAAAAGGAGTCCTTAAAAGGACAGATGAAAGTGTGATAGTTACTGAATTGGGAGTACAGCAAATGTTTATATATATATATTTGCATAGACAGAGGAGTAAAATCAAATTATGTATTAATTATTGCCTAATAGTGTATGACATGGTTAATAATGAAGCCTGAAGTGCATGCTCTTCATGCAGGTGAGATTAAAACTGCATAGTAAGCTCTTATGTATGTCAAAATCTAACATGTTCATGGTGAAGTTGATGGACATGTGAGGTCTCATGATCACCAGAAATACTGAAGCCTGGTTTTCAATGTGTTTGTGACTCTTGTTCGAGTTGGTTGGTCAGTGTTGTGATTCAAAGGTGTATGATGCCAAAGTTCAGCATGAAAGAAAACTTTCAATTGCACCACCCAGGACTCTGGAGTGTCCACATGTGCAAAATACAATGACTGAGAAAGGAATTGCTCTGTTGTCAGAAGCAAGACTCACAATTAGGGCATTGATGACAATGTTTTTTTATATGAGTGTCGATTGTCTGCTGTCCATTTCTAAGAAGCACACTTGGATGTGCTCTTTACTCCATTAGAAGCAATGTAAAATTTGTGTCTTCTGTCATTGTGGAAGAACCATGATTTGATAATAAGTTTGGAAATACTTTCATTTTATGAGTAGTATTTCTTGAGATTGTACTTGCTTAGAAGCTTTCTGTTTGTTGTTTTTGTTGTTTGGGTTCCTTTTGGGGTTTTGTTTGTTTGGGGTTTTTTTTGGTTTGGTTTGGGTTTTGGTTTTTTGGGTTTTTTTTTTGTGTGTGTGGTTTTGTTTGGTTTTTTTTTTTTTCTGGAAGTAATTTTTAAACCTGAATAGAAATTACAGACCTGTCTTCCCCAGAATTTGTCACCTTGACTGTACATTTTTATGGGCTAATTGGGATGGCTGAAGAGAGCTTGGTGTCTATTCAACCCATGGGAACTCTTTTCTAGATTGTAATTTATTTCAGAGTGTACATGTAGAATTTAATCATCACACAACATTAAAATTTTGGTCCATATGTTGCAGCTTGACTTGAAGGGTATCTATATAAAGACTGGGAATTCACTAGATGGTTTTTAAATGGGAAGTGGTTAAAAGCCACCTATATGAAACTGAAGTAAGATTGGAGTTCATCCCTAAATATGAACAGTTGATTGTATTTGATGTATTTGAAATGCAAATGGAAGAGGAATTGCTCTACCTTCTGAAGCTTTGGACTTTTCTTTCCTTAAACCACCATCATGCTTTGCTACTGAAGGGCTGTGCTAGGGCATGAAAAGTTGCCAAAGCCACTCTCTAAATATTTATCTTGCCCAATCTTGAATCCAAATCCCGGTGTGAACTTGTTTATGAATGAGATTAAATTTTTGCTGCTTTTAGGATAAGGATGAGCCATTGGAATCATTGATGTCTGCAGGGAAACCTTATGAAGTATTTCTTCAGTTCTTTGACTTTTGCTGAACTGACAGTCTTCCCTTCCTTGCCTGGAATGCTCTCTTGTGTTAGACCAGATTTGTGAGCATCCACAGGGAGACTGTAGCTTTCCCCCCTCCTGTGGAGGGGAGAGGGATAAAACAAGAACATGAAATACCTGTCATTTAGGATATCTCAGTCATTTAGACACAGACAGTTGTAACACTTCTCTCTTAATTTTGCTGTTTCCCTTTTACAGGGCAGAGGGTGGCTCTGCTCATGGCAGGCTGTTTGCAGGGGCTGGGCTGGGAGTGAGATTCTAGCTTACAGATCAATCACAAGGACTTTCTTCAAGTCTGGTAGCATCTTGCCCTGCTCTGACAGTCCTGTGGAGGCTGCAGAAAGCACACAGCTTGGTGTGCTCCCAGGATAGAACTCTACCTCAAAGACACAATACAGCCCTTAATTAATTATTTCAAGCATAAATTATTTCTTGACTTGAACACTGTTGTCTTCTGCCAAGGACAGAATGACTTAATGTGTTGATTGCTTACTGTTTTGCTCTCTCTTAAGTGAGACATTTATTGAGCAAATAATCCCTTTGTTGTAAAGACCATGAAACAAGCTAAGGAAAACTGTGTGATGGGCTCCTCAGTACATGCCCGTAGTGAGTCTTGCATTGCTCTGACATACCTGTGCCACTTCACTACACTACAGTGGAGTGATGTGGTTATGGGGGGGCCAGCCTAGCCAGGTGATGACCTCATGCTGAAAGTTGCTAAATGGCTGTGATCTTCACTAGCAAAACTGCTCCAGATATTAAACCAACATGTTTTCCTGGTATCAGCATGCTGAAGGACTAGGCGTGTGCACTTGCTGACCCCTGTATGGTCTGGTCAACTCAGACTCCCTGCAAATGAGGTTCATTTCCAAAATCTCTGTTACAAGAAGCTACCTCTAGCATTTCTGTTACTCTGTTGACCCCCTCCTGAATGGGAAAATAGGTGGAATACAAAGGGTAGAAAGCAGGTGAAAATAGTAAACATAACTGGAACAATTGTGTGTTGGGCAATGGTTTGTGTAGAAACACTGAGACTTATGTTACTGTGAGGTGAAATATAATCAGAAGTGTTCATTTACATTGTAGATCACAGTACTAGCTGCCTTGTCCCCCTGCTTCTTTTTAACATCAAAGGGAAGTGAGTAAAGCTGAAAGAGCTCATTTGAGTAAAGTCTTGAATCTTGTAGTCTTGAAACAGCTATCTATATGGATATTTTCAAATGAAGATCAATTTTCCAGTAGTTTGAAGAATATTGTATGCCTCTTCAAATGTCCAGGTCTTTACTGATTTGATTCCTCTGAATTTTCTTTCTATTTTTAACCAAAACTATTCAGATTTCAGTTCCCTGGAAAATAAAGAGGAATAACAGTTCATTGGTGGGATGCATTTTAAGGTACAGATACATACTCTTGTGTCAGCACTGAGCCTACAGTGAGTGCTAACAGGGCTCTCTGGCTCTACCTGGGGTATTAGTGGCTCTCTTGTGCCTGAAATCAGAGGTCTAAAGCACCAAGACTATAGCTGCTGGGTATAAACAGAAGAGGAGGGTGTCACCTTCTACACTCTCCTTGTGTCATGTGCTCTCTCCACTTGTCATCACAACATTGAAGTATCTGGCACCTTACCATCAGTATTTTTCCAGGAGCTTAAAAACATCCAAGGTTCTGCATATGTCACAGCATCTCTAGTAGGTTTATGGATGGAAATACATCTTTTTAAACTGTATTCAGATGATTTCAGGGCAGTCTTTGTTCAATACCTTCACACTTACTAGTTTCCAGAAGAACAGGTAGTCCAAGGTGGTCTTTGGTGATACATGTGTGCCAAACACTGGAGTCCAAGCGTGGTGTTTCAGGAATGTCTTCCTAATATCTGTTCAAGATTGCATTTCAGTTTGTTTTCTTAAGTCCTTTCACACATTGTTCAGTGAGTTTTAATCTAAAGGAGTGATTTTTATCTCAAAATTTCTTTTGAGGAAGCATCTGCACTGGGAGAGCAGGTGAACTGGGCCATTTGGACTTACATGCTCTGTACTGTGCAACATTGCGTGGTGGTGTCCAGCTCCTCGAGTATATGCCTGGGCACCTGCAGCACTGTGGGGATGACCTCCTCTGCTTCTGGTCTCTAGGTTTTCTGAAGTACTTCCAAATGGCTCTGCATCATGCTTGGTAAATGCCTCCTTTCTGTATGTGGAAGAATCATGCTGTTAGAAAAAGAAACTCAAGCTGAAATCAGTGTTTTTGAGCAATTCTTACAATTTGTGGCTGAGCAGATCAGATCAGAGTGGAGTTACACAGCTACTGGTACATTCTGGTTAGTATAGTCCATCACTGCTGAGAAGACCTTAAATTAAATTTTACAGTATTGGCTCACATCCTCGACAATGTCCCAGTGAGTGAAACTATTATCTAAAAGTTTATAAATTTGTGTAATATATATTAAAACAAGTATATAAATTTGTCTTCCCTACCTTCTCATCTATACTGCCTCAAAGCTCTGCACTGTGTTGTGCACTGCCCTGTGAAACATTCCTCTTACCTTCTTGTGTCCCTGTTGAAGAGCTTTTTGTTAATGTGTCTCATGTGAAGACACAATAAATATAAATCCTCAGAAAAGACTGATCACTTATACCCAAAATGTAGTTGTATGTAAAATGTTTATAGATGTATAGCATATGAAAGGCTAATATATAGATGAATTATTTATATTACCAACAAAGCAGCAATATTTTTATATTCTGTTTTAAATGGGTTTAGATAGTCCACTGTGTTTGCTTTAGGTTGTGGTTATATTTAAAGAATTAAATGCTTTTTGAGAAGCTATCTAGGCTATTTAATGGTGAGATAGTAAAATGTTGAGGAAAAAACAAGGGAAACTGAGGTAAGTTAATTGGAGCATTTGTTATTTATTTTGAGTTACTTTTTCCAAGCTGCTACTGACTGCTTTGTATACTTCTAATAAGCATTTCACATGATTAACTAGCAATTAGTGCTTCATAACTTCTTAAGGAAGAGTAGAAGCTGTATATTGCTACTGAGGATCTGAAAGTGTGGTGAACAGACAGCTTTGACTATTCTGAGGTCTGCTAAGTTCAGCTGAAGAGCCTTAAGGCCTGATTTTATTTATTCATAGCCTCAGCTTCATAGGAGGGAGAAAAAAAAGGAATGGTGCAGGAAGTTAAAAATAATGCAATTAATTCTTTGATTAAAGTTTTCACCACATTTTATAATGCAACTTCAGATCAGGCAGCTGTTACGATTATTTCATAGAATCATGGAATGTTAGGGGTTGGAAGGGACCTAGAAAGATCATCTAGTCCAACCCCCCTGCCAGAGCAGAATCTCCTAGATCAAGTCACACAGGAACGTGTCCAGGTGGGTTTTGAACGTCTCCAGAGAAGGAGACTCCACAACCCCCCCTGGGCAGCCTGTTCCAGGGCTCTGTCACCCTCACTGTGAAAAAGTCTTTCTGTTTACCCTAAACCTCTTGCGTTCCAACTTACTCCCATTGCCTCTTGTTCTAACATTGGATGAGATTGAGAAGAGTCTAGCTCTATCCTCCTTGCACTCACCCTTGACATATTTATAGACATTAATAAGGTTACCCCTCAGTCTCCTCCAGGCTAAAGAGACCCAGCTCTCTCAGCCTCTCCTCATAAGGGAGATGCTCCACTCCCTTAATAATCATGGTGGCCCTGCACTGGACTCTCTCCAGTAGTTCTCTGTGCTTCTTGAACTGGGGTGCCAGAACTGGACACAGTATTCCAGGTGGGGCCTCACCAGCGCAGAGTAGAGGGAGAAGAGAACCTCCCTCAACCTGCTGGCCACGCTCTTCTTAATGCATCCCAGGATGCCATTGGCCTCCTTGTCCGTGAGGGCACATTGTTGGCTCACGGTCATCCTCTTGTTCACCAGGACCCCTAGGTCTTTTGCCCCAGAGCTGCTTTCCAACAGATCAGCCCCCAGCCTGTACTGATACATGGGGCTGTTCTTCCCCAGATGCAGCACTTTACACTTGCTCTTGTTAAACTGCATTAAATTTCTCCCTGCCCAGCTCTCCAGCCTGTCAAGGTCACGCTGGATGGCAGCACAGCCTTCTGGAGCGTTGGCCACTCGTCCCAGTTTTGTATCCTCAGCAAACTTGCTGAGGGTACACTCTATCCCTTCGTCCAGGTCATTGAAGAATATATTGAACAGTATTGGACCCAGCACTGACCCTTGGGGGACATCACTAGTCACAGGCCTCCAGCTAGACTCTGCTCCACTGACCACAACTCTCTGGGCTCTGTCCTTCAGCCAGTTCCCAATCC
>JANHGN010008938.1:0-16663 GCA_024605025.1 Megaceryle maxima
CTGCCCATCCCCCTTTTTCATCCTGCCGTTACTTTACTTTCCTTTTTTTTCCGGTCGGAAGAAGGATTCTGGGGTTGTTTGGGGGTTTTTGGGGGGGTTTGTTTGTTGTTTCCCCCCCCCCCCCCCCCTTCTCAAAAAGACCCCCACAATTAATCCATAATTTAGAAAGTGACCCCATCACAGCTTCACAGGATCCCAACTCCAGGACACAGTCACACCCTGCAAAGCTGCACACTCTTGTCCGTAAATTCCAGAGATTTCAAGCCACACTGAGCAGAGGAGTTGGAGCACAACCCTCCACAGCTGGCAAGGATGTTCAGAGCCTACCTGGATCACGTTGCCGTACTGGATGACTGTTCCCAGCAGCTTTCTGTTTTCAGTTTCGTTCTGTTTCTTTTCCAAATCTGCCGCATGCTGAAATGAGAGGAGAACAATTCAATTGCTGACTGCTTTATAAAAAGAGCAGCCAAACATCTGAGCTTCTTTAAGAGTATTTCAAAGAACTGGAAGAACAAGGACCATCTGAAACAGTGCAATTTCCTTTTTCCAACGGCGTTATTTCCAATTCCCTTTTTCAGTTGTTCAGGAAGATAGACACACAGACCACTTCAGCAACCTGTAACTTGGGCAAAAATGGACAAAATTTTGGAATAAACCATGAGGGGAAAAGCTCAGACAAGACAGAAGACCAGCCCTGAGGAGATAACACCACACCTCTGGAGGGGAGGCGAAAAGGAGCGGGTAACAACTCAGGCCAGGCAGTCTATGTTCTTTTCTACTGACTTCCACACAAAAAAGTCTTCTATAGAAAGGACTGTATATGCATCTATAGACTTCTATGTAAAAGGACCTCAACTTTGGATCTGACTTTGTTGATACAGTCCCCAACTCTTCTACAGGCAGATATTCTCTCTTACTTTACAGGAATTGTCTTTTTTAACTGAAACAAAAATAAAATCAGTCTGTATTTGCTGTAACCACTATCCTGTGGTAGAGAGTAATTTAAAACTGGACTTTTCCTGAGGCTAAGCCTCAATGTTTAATAGTTTGATTCTCAGATCTCAAGGACTATAGTGGGACCAGTTTTCTCCTGCAGAAGAAGAAAGTACCCACAGTTCTTAACCGTAGTAAGGTGAAGTAGTAATAGCACAGGAGAAGGCAAAAAGGAAAGGAAGAGCAATCTGTACATTGTTATAAAATTTCAGCATCTTAGGCTTACACAAAAGGTGTTATTTTTAGGAGCTGTGCTAGGTGTGACAGCCAGCTCTTGCTCCAGAAGAACCCAGCTGCTGAATCAAATTCCAACAGATATTCAGGAACACCATGCAGCATAATGTTCTCTAGTATCGAAATACACCTTTTCTCGCTTGATTTCAAAGCATCCTGTGGAGACAGGATTTCTTCAAGACACTAGGGCTCTCTCAAGGGCAATTACAGAAGACAGGACTTCTCTGCCTGCACTGCACTGGGTGCCACATTTATTATCAATAAAGAAAAAAGCATATTCTGTGAAAATATGATTAAGACTTTGGACACCTTTTAAAAGCACACACCAAAACTGACAATCACTGAAGAAAGAATCATTTTCTCTGGCCACTAGATGTCAGCTTCTCAACCAGCACCGATTCTTGATACCAAAGACAGACAAGTGTCCCAGATTTTAAATCCCTTAAATGGCATTAACTTAAAATAATCTGACCTCAGCATTGAGCGCTCCACAGCAGACAATAAATTCCACCAGCAGACAAACAGAAGCCAAAAAAGGCAAGTGATGATGAATACATCTTGCATCACTGATTTTGTTGGAAATTAAATGCACCGATAAAGAAATCTCATCCCGGGCAGAGATAACAATTGCGTGCACATTTCGGGGCACAGCCCTCCCCTCCAATACACATCCTGCAGGATGTAGGGGGCTGACTCTATTCCATGAGCCAACTACTGGAAAAGATGACACGTACTCATATGACTGGCAAAAAAGAAAAAAGAAGTTTTGATATAAGTTTTATAAAGTATGTAAAATCTTTAGGGATCTGAGCAACTCAAAACAGTTGCAGATATCCCTGCTCACTGCAGGAGGGTTGGGACCAGATAAGACTTAAAGGTCTCTCCCAACACAAACCCCATCTGTGATTCTATGTGTGGCATACACAGGACCAAATTATATTAAAAAGATGCACCAGCCCCAGTTCACTGAAGACCTGATTTGGCACATGCTACGCCAAGGTCTAGCTTTTATTTCCAAGTGCTGCATATTAAATAATCCCCAATCAAACTGTAAAGCACTGCAGTCCTTTCACCAAATCAAGCAAGCAGCTCAGGCCCGGTGGTACAGTTCTGCACAAGCATCATTCAGCTGGGGTTAAATACTAGAGAGATCTACTCCTGCACTTCCATAGGGACCCTGGCACAACATGGTCGAGTGTCAGGGGAATAGGAACAGGACCCAAACACCCAAACTGGCACGTACTGAGAAAAGAGAAGACACCTTTAAATGACATAATGGTTGGACTTGATGATCTTAAAGGTCTTTTCCAGCTTAAGTGATTCTAGGCATCTGTGCCATGGTAACCCAGGGCAATTGAAGTGTTTTTTCTTCAGTACTGCAGTATTTAGACCATATTTTCTCTTAAATCCATGAGCTCTCACACATAACCTATGGGCAGCAGCTCTCCCCTTACACAACCAGGAAAACCAAAGCCAGAATCCCCCGCTACTTAAAGTTTGCTGGCCAGACAGGGAGCTGGGCCACCTTATCTAGACCAGGCTTTTCCCAAGATAGGTTGCCCCAGATGATCCTTGAGGTCCCTTCCAGCCTGGGATTCCACAATTCCACGGTCTACTTCTCTTCTCATGGTTTAAGGAGCAGGGGAAACGCAGCACAAGCGAGGGACCGTTGTGCCATAGCCAGTCCCAAAATAGCTTTCTCCTTGCTGATCCTCGTAGGTTATAAAATTCCATTTTTCAGCAGCAAAATGAGTCAAACAGTCAGCCTTTGTGAAACTCAGGAGCAAGGCAGCCATATGGCAATCAGCAAATGACACTCTCCTACAGGGCCATTTTGTATTTCACTCTACAAGGAGCTTAATATAGGCTTAAAGAAACTAAAAATATTTAGAATTGTAATTTTGACATGAAGTACTCTAGCTATGTGATTTTAACATAAACATGGAGTTTATTTAACTCTAAAGTCAACAGATGGTATTTAAGTTCAGCTGGCTTTTTTTTTTTATATAGGAACTCTAAAAACAGCAATCAACTGCCTTACCAGGTTTTCAACTGCTGAATGTCAACATTTTACCCAGAAAATATTAAATACTGCAAGCTAATAAGGAAGAAGAGGCTGTCTGGCCTTCTAATTACTCATAATTACCCATTAGCCTTCACATGTATCACCAGCAGCTATGTCTGTTCGAGGCATCCCAACAGATCTATCAGAGCAGTAGCTCAGGTGGCATCTCCCAGCACAGCTAACACCTGTGACTTCCCACACTGAGATGCAGCACCTGAGAATCCTCCACTCCTGTTTGAAGGGTCCCTTTTTTTGGTGTTACCACACAGAGCACTACCAGAGCTAGCGCAGGTTAATGACAGAAGCTTAAATGGTTACCACCAGACTAACCCAATAGCATACGTACTGGTACTGGGACACACAGACCTTGAGCAGCACGCTGTCCTAAATGAGAGGTTGTTTAAAGAGTTACATCTCAGCGAAGGTCTCAAAAGCAGCCTGGTGTACTGATTTCTAGACACTTTTCTCAGTGTCTCCTCATTAACTGTGTCGAGTTAATTGGAAATACTTCTTTACAGCAGAATGGATGAGAGTGCTGATGATCAAAAGGAGCCTAAACGGGAATACTTACGTGCAGTTTATTGAGTAGCACGGCATCCGTAGTGCTGTTAGCTCCTGGCTTTGCTGCTTTCCAGAACTGCTTCTGAGCAGAGTACCGGTTCATGGGACATAGTTTGAAGAGGCAATCTATAAAAAGATGAAGTAAACACAAAGATTGCTTCAACCGTTCGTAATTATCTGGATTTTTGCTGCTAACATTGTCCAAATATTCCAGCAGCGAGGAAAGGTTTATAAACAATTCCAAAAAGCTCTTGATCAGACAAATGCTTTTTTGAGCAACAGGAATGTTGCCCCATGAATGATAAAAATTAACTGCTGCTGCCAAACATCTGATGCAAGACAAGAAAATTTATAACTTGTCCCAGTCAAAAACGCTACCATACATACTAAAATGGTAACACATTTCAGTGCTTTCCCAGGCAAACAGTCTCGTTTTGCACACTTGGAACTTTTGGGGGTTTTTTTCTGCTTCAGCAAGTACGCTACTTCACACAACTGGTGTGAGGGAGAGGGGTTTGGGCTTGAGGGTTGTTTTTTTCCGTTTGTTTCGTTTTTAAATCCAATCCCTTCTATTTCTAGGGAAAAGTGAGGCATAAAGAATTGGAAAAAACTCACCTAATCAAGTAGCAGCAGCATAAAATACCCCCAAATGACAGCATGCAGATATTCTATGTGTGGCTCGAGGGAACAGTAAACCCCCCAGGGTTCAGGTTCTTTACCCACTCCACAGACAGTTTATTTAACATTCTGCCTGGCAAAAGCCAGGAATTACAGCTCATTAGTCTTATTAAAAATATATTTTTATATTCAAGAGATGCTAACTTATCAGCAATAAAACCAAATTAGCTACGTTTACTATTTTTCCTCTCCTTTGTTGCTAAGCGACTGAACACGTAAAAAAAAAAAAAAAATTAAGCTATTCAAAGACAGTGCCTCAAGTAGCAGCTCAGAAGTTTCAACAAAGAGCCAAAAAAGCCAGAAGGCTGCTTCCAGTGCCTGTTGGCAATGCAAAACTTCAGGCTTCTAACTCACATGGCATTTCTCAAGGCTCCTGGTGTATTTTTATAGGTGAGCATTGCAATTTGGGAAGCTGGAAGGTGAGGAAAGAACAACCTGAGGGTTTTATCTTTGCTGGCTGAAAAGCAGGGCTGCTCACGGGCCACCTTCCTTGTGGCCAAGCGCGCTGGATCCGCATCAGCCAAAAGGGGAAAATCCCCACCCTGAGGACAAGTCACTTCAGCTCTGCCAGAGGTTCAAGCTGCTGAAGGGGCTGAGCCCCACTAGAGACAGACCTTGATAATTTTACCTCGGGGTTCCATTTGGGACGGACACTTTCACTCTTTTCATGCCTTTTTTAAAGAAAAGGCCCATTTGACGTCGCTCTGCCTGCCCAATCCACCCTTAAAGAGCACACTGGGTAGTACCAAACACCTCTCACTGAAGGGCAAAGGTCTGTCTTCAGAAGTAAATCCCCTTCTACAAGGGTGAAGCAGTGGTGGCAGATTGTCCTCTCAACTCACAGCGAGCCACCGACTGCCACACGGGCTGACCAGCTTATCCCAAAGCACCACAGCCATTCCTGCAGCCTGCTTCACTGGTGGCCCAGTGTGCCAGCTGTAAGTGCAGCAGGAGCTGGCTATAGCACTGAGAACCTTTAATGGAGCAACACATACTGGGGAAGGAAATGAATAGCTGAGGATATGCGGAAGGAGATTTGAATCTATCCAGAAATGCTCACCTCCACTTGGACACTACCAGCTCAGAGCTTCTGAATAGACAAGAAAAGCAGAAAATGAAGTGCAAGCCACACTTTCCAGGTTTGCTCTCTTCAACTTATATTTCATTTCCATAAAGATGATTCAGAGAGATTGACAGCACAGAATAAATTCCCAAAAGCCACCGCAGGCTGGCACTTTAAGCTAAGACTATGCATTGTAAGCAACACCCCAGTTATAAGATTTTCTATTTTTGCTTAAACCATCAGTTCACACAATGACAGCAATTAACACACAGAACTGCACAGAAGAATTAATTGTATGCTAGATTTAGTTACAGTGCAAGTGTACTTTTTTCCACCCTTTTCAGTCAAGAAACTTGTCAAGTTAGGCTTAACTTCTGAACTGTTAGCTGAGAGCAACCTCCTCTCCTCCCTGTAGCAGAAGGGAGAGGTCTACAAGTGTTTGACCTTGTCCAATACAATAAAGGAAAACACAGTGTGTTTTTCTTAGGTTTTCTTCCTAGTTACAAAGCTACAGATTGAAAACAAACAATGAAAAGCACCCAACACTTTTTTTCTTTCTAGTATTTGTTTTATAAAATCTATTTAAGTGCTTGAGGAGTTAAACTTAGCTTTGATATGACCACCACAGTTAGTACTGAACCTATTTTGACACAGGTCAAGCTTGACATGAATTTTACAGCCAGAAGACTCGTAGATGTCCATATTCCATGGGTTTATACGCCTACAAAGGTCAAGACACAATGATGTGCTAGCTGAGCACCATCATGGTCAGCAATCTGCAACCCACTGCAGCACTGAGCACTCGGGATAAACCAACCACCTGTCACACCCTGTGCTGAGGGAAGCTGGGGCTGTTTCTGCCTATAAATACATACGGGCTGGGCATCAGGAAGGCAGGGACAGCCTCTTTTCATTTGTGCCTTGAGACAGGACATGGGGCAATGGATTCAAGCTGGAGCACAGGAAGTTCCACCTCCACATGAGGAAGAACTTCTCTACTGTGAGGGTGACAGAGCCTGGAGCAGACTCCCCAGACAGGTTGTGGAGTCTCCTTCTCTGGAGACTTTCCAGACCTGTCTGGATGCATTTCTGTGTGATCTGCTCTGGTTCTGTCCTGCTCTGGAAGGGGGGTTGGACTTGATGATCATCAGAGGTCCCTTCCAACCCTGCATAGTCTGTGATTCTAACCGGTCCAAAAATGAAGCCAAAGCAGCTGAATTAGCTTCCTGTTCCGATGACAGATTCAAGCAGCTTTAGCCACATCGAAAAGCTGAAAAATAAAGGTATTACTGCAAAGTAATTACATCTTATTATACACTGTTGGTTGAACATGAACCATGAAGGAATGAATTCTCTTCCCAGATCTTCACAACATACAGCAAGCAACGGCAGAATAGCACACTGAGCAAGTATAAAATTAAAACACTATGTAACTGCTGATGAAATGATGACAGATGATGGAGCCTGAACACAGAACAAAGGTCCTGCAGGAAGAAGTGACTGCATAACTGTACGCTCCCACATCACACACACGGATGATGAATGCATGTTAGATCGGCATCTATTAAACGTGCATCTCAATGCTTCCAAGTTAAATCCAGTTCTGTCATCAGCAATTGCTCTGCACCTAATCAAGTGGACTGAGTAAGGCTGTAATTGCACCGTGGGATACATTAATGCTCTGACTGTTTGGATGTTTAGATCCCCACACGGGCCTCTGCCACCTGCAGCTCACAGAAATACCGTCGGCAATGTTTGGTTATTCTCTGCATGTACCAGCACTGTGAAGGAAAAGTCAAAATCAAGGATACTGGAAACACAAGAAAAATTCCATGTTCTGAAGTATTCTGGGGTTCCATGAGGGAAACTTGCCAGCTGCATTACACCAACCACAATTCCTTCTACCCCCATGCTTTTCTTTTTCTCTTCTCCCTTTCCCGCTGCCTTCTCTGGCACTAGACCTTGCTCCTTTCCTACCCAGTCATAGTCTCCAAACTCCCAACCTTTCCTGCCAGCCCAAGCCCAACCAGTCAGATTCTCTTCTTCCATCTCAACTCATTTATTTGGACCCCAACAACTGATTCATCACCCCTTCTCTTTTCTGCCCACGACAGCAATACACAGGTTTCTACAGAATACTGCAGGAGGGATTTTTATTGTCTGGTTTGCCCAGATAATCCTCATCTCCCAGGTTTCCCAGCTTGACCATCCAAGGCACCATACACTCCCCAAGCATAAGAAAGCAGAATTTTACAAAGACAAGAGTGGGCTTTTCTCTTTAACCATCAACATGGGATTTTGCCAATCACATTTTAGGAACAGAGGCTTTTCTTTAAAAACACAGCTGGGAAAAGTACCTGGCAGAAAAAAAAAATAAATAGTTAAAAACCATATAATCAGGCAAATCAATAAAACTTACAAGGATCAGGCTAAAAAAAGCATCCCCTAAAAGGAGCTTTCGGCCAACCCTGAACCTCTGCAGCGTTTCTACATCCACCCCATAGCAAAGACCTGCGTGGGTGCAGGGGAGGTGCTGCTGGGCAAGTGAAAATCAGTGTCTGGTCAGTCCCTCTAATGGGGTAACATCTCACAGATGCAGGATCTAATCTGAGAGATGGACCATCCCTGTTTCACGTGCCATAACCTGAGCAAGCTTCCCCCATGCTGCCCCACAGCAGCCAGCTCACTGGCCGACCCAGTCCTGTTCTACTGGTCAAGTTCAACCCAACTGGCTACGTGCAACTTTTGCCTTCATAGCAAAATGAAAAACCTGATCAGAATGATTTTTTTTTCTTTTTAGTGGACTCTGTTGCATGGGAATTTAANNNTTAGTGGACTCTGTTGCATGGGAATTTAAGTAGCATTTAGGTAGTATGGTAGTAAAATTATTATAGAAAATATTATAATAATATTATAATGCCAGACTTGTCCAAAATTGCAAATAACCAGTAACTTCAGAGAGGCCAGAATGAATTGGAGAAGTGAGTGGAGTATTTCAGAGCCCACCCAAGATACGGTCTAGAAATAGGTATCTCACACCCATGCAATTCCAGTCTCCCTTTCAGAAGGTTTCCCCACCCCACGGGGCATTAAGTGATGTTCTATCAGTTCTACCCTTGGCATATGACAAGAGCTCGGGAGGTTGCTAGGCTGACGCTGCCGACACGCAAAGCTCTCCAAAGCCTTTGGACACCAGCCACTATTAAAACTTTCCATCTTTGCTGCTTTCAGAGATCAGCTCTGATCACTTCTGAGTTGCAGTATGCAATTTTTTCTCACTCTGCCATTCTCTAGTGCGCTCATTTCTAAATGATCTGGAAGTACTTTTAGCTTCAGCCAGGCTGGTTGTGTAATACACCACTCATCATTTTTTCCAAATCTCCCCTGGCTATTTTAAGCATTTAGTAGAAAGTTTTCACCAACTTTTCTGCAGTTAGAGAAAGCAGGCATCAAATATGTTGTTGGCAACAAAAGGTTATTACTTTTTTTTTTTTTTTTTTAAAACACAGACCCAGACTTTACAAAATGCCAACTGGAGAAAGGGAAGAGTCAAGAAAAATTATTCTACTCTCTCTCTCAAAAATCCTACTTGAGAGTAGTTTCAGATGAGGGAAATCTATAAATATGAAGATATTTAAATAAGTCATTTACAAAACCCACTGAATATTTAAACACCAACACAGCTGTTTCTCCGTTACTTGGAAAAAAACCCAACAAACTCCTTTTTGCACAGCAATACTAAAATTAAAAAGAAGATTTGCAATTCCCTGTCGAAATTTAGCAGTTTCTCTTCAGACTTTTCTATACTTAGATACCTGATATTTCCCCAAGGCCAAAACCTGCTCACAGCAGAGAATAAATATAAGGACAAGGGATTTTTTAATTATTATTATTTTTGAATATAAAAAATAGCAGCAAAGAAGATGAAGCAGCAAGGATGGAAATGCTGCAAATAGAAGTTCTCAACTTTGTATTTACGAAAGCTGCATAGTTTTAGTATACTCACAGGGATGACAACACTGCAGGATGAAGGGATTATTTATTTAAAGGTAAAATGAAGACCTCTTTTGTGTTTAAGTGAAATATTTTCACGCAGCAGTCATACAGAATAATCCAAAATGCACATATTCAATCACAGGCAAGTTTCTCCTCCTCACAAGGCCTTGGATTACTACATCATCTATTTCTATACTTGTTCCTTCTGAGGTTTCAAATGAATAAATGACAGCCTAAAAGGTTCAAAGAATATAGAACAAAAGCGGCTACAGAAATGTGTTGATTATTAATCATTCCTACACTTCCATGAAGAGGGAGGAAAAAATAACCCCAAAAGAACCTGATCCTGCTGAAATTACTGTCTTTGTGATGAGAAGACACCCTTCCATTTTCAATTTGCAGTGAACAAGCTTTGCTGGGAGCACAGAAAGCACTTCAAAACCATGTATTACGTGAGGAGACACCAGACACTTGACCTGCTGGTCCCAGCAGAGCCCACTCCACCTGCAGCTCCAGCACAACAAGCCACAAAACAAACCTGAACTGTACATGCAGTGGAAGAAGACGACTAAAGACAAACCTCAACGTTCCCAACAGTTCTGCCATGGCACAAGTGGGGAGTATTTAAGCTTAGGTGAGAAGGGCATTTTTCATTCCAAGCCCAAAGGTCTCCTCACTGTGGTGCATGTCACTGCAAAGCAACCCAGTCACTGGGGATTCAAACGCTGAACTAATTACATGACAAAACACATTAAGAGGTTGCTGCTGCTGTGAGATTTGCTACTTCCCTTCTGCAGCTTACCTGTTTTAAGTGCTTTTGGTGTTCCTCTTTTTAAGGCAGAATAAAGGAGGAAAATCACCCTTGCAACCAACGTTTAAATGGAGAACCCGCATGATTTATGATCTGAATGTGTTTTAATTTTTATGTTAAAATAACCACCCTCGATTCATATCTGCAAGGCACGAGGGTAACCACCCTCCTGTCATTGTACTCAGTTTTACCAATGGAAATTGCTACTTGGCTTTTTGAGCTGTAACAACAACGGGAAATAATGGGATTGTTATGAACATAGAGCTGGTGTAGCCAACCAGACAAAGGGAGAAGACTGCACCAGTCATTACAGAGAGGGAAAAGTTAGAGACCGGAGAGCTGGACACTGAACATCAATACCTGCTAGAGCATCTGTATTTGTTAATGTGACATTAATTAAAATGCAATGGCTTTTGGAACGCATAAACGACCGTATGACTCCAGACAACATTGTTAGTAGATTTAGAAAAATAAAACCTGAAATTTCCTGGGGGATAAGGCAGTCCTTCAGTGACAACTGAGCAAGACAACTTCATTCCAACAGGGAAGGAGAAGCATCCAGCTCCTCACCTGCAGGGAAGTGACCTCACCAGGCTCTGGACACACTGCCACATCTCGGGGTAAATCAAGAACCAAAGCACGGACAAGACGCAACACTACAGTCAGACACCTTCCAAAGCTCTTAAGACCACAATGGTAACAAAGAGCCCTAAAATCTACCAAAAGACTAACATGAGAAATGCACCTTTAAGTAAACATCTACGGTACCAAAGAGTTCAGAATCCACCAGTGTTTGTTTTATTTCTGCATGTAACCTCTTCGGTCTTCTTTAGAAAGAAAACTGCTACTCAAAAAAAGAGAAATATTTAGACACTGGATATACAGGCAGTTCCAAAAGGAAACATTTGCAGGAAAGACCAGATTCGTTTTTCAATCTCTGGTACGAGCAACGCTGAGTGAAGACGCTTCGTGAAAACACAAAGCTAGAAGGGTTGGCAACACCAGGAGAAAGGAAAGAACACTGAGGGACTTAACTAAAACACATCCCATTTGACACCTTGGGGGGTCAGGTTCAAGAATGCAAGAAACCTGGCAGCCTCCTCATCACTGAGGTGTGGTATCGTGATGGAGAACACACCCCTGGATGGGTGATAGGCAGGGCTACTAGAGACAGATCAACAATAAAAACCACACACTTCTCAGAGAAAAACAGAAAGGACAGAGAGGGAATGTACCAGGTATCCTTGAAAGGGTTAATGAACAGGTCTAATTTCTGGACACAAAGGGTAACTTGGACCAAGAGAAGCTACTTAAGAATCTTCTCAAGAACTTACAGGGAAATTCAAAGCACCGTGATGGTTTCTGGCTCGTAACAATTACAAGCTCAGAAAAAAACTCTCAATATTGAAGAGAGGTGAAAAGGAAAGAGAAGGAAAAAACCAAAGAGAAGAGTTCACAGCAGCATACATTAATTGGAGCGTACCCAGGTTCCCAAGACAGTTACTGTTTTCAGTGAGTGTTTTCACTGCCTTAGCTCATCCCTGTCTCTGGCCCAGCACAAAAAGAAATCCTGGACTAGAGGCAAACCTTGCCAAGAGCGAAGTCCAAAGGCCAACCTCTTCTCTCTCCCACAGGTACTGAAAAAATCAAGTTTTACACACTACAATGAGAAGCATTCTTTCTCTACACAAAAACAATTCTGCAAACTAATGTGCATAAGAGTTGCAGAAACATTTTGAAGTAAACTGTTGTGGCTTTAGCCTTTGCCCCAGCCTCGAGAGCTGTATCCTTAACTCAGAAAACCATCCCCATCTCCCATTTAAGAGGTTCCATGATTAATCTCCCTGCAAGGCACTAAAACACAAGTCACAGAACACAAACCCTGGAACATTATTCCTCAAAATCTTCAAGTCTGTTCAATCCACATCAGTAGCATTTTACCCCGGCAGCAAACCAAAGTATATTCATCTGCTGGCCAAAGATGTTGTTTTTTTTTTTATTTATTTTGACTGCTTAGCCCTGGGATTTCATTTTCAATGTTTGCTTCTTCACTTGTTCCTGCTTCTCTGGAATAAAATTCCTGCTCCAAATGGGTCAGGAAGTGGGGGCAGGCAGCGGGGAATGGCTCGGACAGTCCGAGCACGGGAAGACCAAGTTTCAAACACCCTCTGAAAGAGTCAGTGTTGAGCAGTAAAGAAAGAATATGGTTGTGGTCTTAGAGTTGCCGTGCCTAAACAGAATAATAAAAGTAGTTTCTGTTTAAGAGAGCTTTGTGTGTGTAAGAAATGAGCCACCGTAGCATCGCGCCGAACAAAAAGCAATTTTTTCAGCTGTTCAATAAAGTAACTCAATTTCCAGCTTTTAAATGCATTTGGCTTAAAGAAAAAACCCCTATTACCAAAAGATATAGGGAAGTTCAATATTTGATAATATTACTGAAGTCTAGGTTGGAAGAATTGAAGAAATAATAAAACTCAATTCAGTGCTTTAGTTCTCCTTAGGCTAATGAAGTGTGCTTGGGATTCCTGCCTGAAATTGCTTGTTTCTCTCCTCCCTCACCGAGTGCGGTCTTCCCAGTTTCCAGCCCCGCTGCCTCTGCAGAATTGCCAGCACCACAGGCTCACACGACTGGCAGACCCTCACAAAGCTTACTTAGCTCATCCCCCCCCCCCAAGGCAGAATTGAGTATGCCTAACTCCACTCCTGATGTCATCTATTGCTTCACTCCCCTGTTTCTGTATCTAACCTATTTATTTTTACAGTTTAAGTCCATTACTGCTTTCCCTCTCCATGTGGGCATGGAGGACAGAACTTTGTCTCCCAGCAGTATTTGCAAGCTCCACCATCCCCATCCCACAGCTCCTGAGATGCAAGACTAATCACTCTTCTTCCTGACCATTACCCTCCTCTGGATTTTTCTCTAGCTGGCTCATATCTTTCTGGAAGTATGAGGTACAATACTAAACAAAATACTTCACTTGAGGCTCTGCCAGGAAGTAAAACTGGAAAAAAATAAATACTACGTCTTCTGGCAATGTTTCTTTTTAAATATTCCAAGGCAGCAACTGCACTTTTTGTAACAGCACAGCATTGACGGCTCCTATTCCAACTGTGATTCCTGTAATCACCGGATCCTTTCACAGAATCATACATTTTGGGTGGGAAGGGACCTTTCAAGGTCACCTGGTCCCACCCCCTGCAGGGAGCAGGGACATCTGCAACCAGAGCAGGGTGCTCAGAGCCCCGGCCAACCTCCCCTGCGATGGTGCCAGGGATGGGGCAGCCACCACCTCTCTGGGCAGCCTGGGCCAGGCTCTCACCAACAGCAGTGTAAAAAGTCCCTCTCTCCCCTCTCTCTCTCTCTCTCTCCAGTCTAAAGCTGCCTCTTTTAGTTTAAAGCCATCACCCTCATCCCTTCCTACCACACTGCCACATCTGCCCATCCTCCTCCTCCATGGGTGCAGTTAAGCGAGTGAAGATTTTGATATGTGCCCCCACTGAACTGCAAAGGCATTTTTCAGATGGTCTCTTCAATTTTCAAGGCAATTCTGAGTATATTGCCAAGCTGTCTCCTCTGTGGAGCTGGCAGAGGACAGCCAGCTGTGAAGGATGCCCTTACCAGTAGCGTGGCAGCAGACGCCCAGCGCTACACTGGCAGGAGCAGACAGCATCCCTAAGGCACGTGCTGCCACGCAGATGGTCAGACTTCCAGTAAATTGGCTATAGATGGACTTGAGCAACGCCGTTTGAAGAGCAAATGCCAAAACCCCAGACCTGACTTAATTATAGGAAACACCACCCCAGAGCTGAAGCGAGCGGAGCCCTGCTGCTGAGCCCTGCTGCACTCCCAGCAAATGGTGTCAAACACCCCTGTCTGCATCTGCTTTCTGAGTCTGAAAGCTTTACTCCTCGCTTTCTCTTCCTAGGCTTGGCTTGAGTCTTTCACCTCGCTTACTGAGGCCCTCTCCCCCTCTCTACTTTAAACAGTCACCATCCTTTTGGCAGAGGACCAGAGATGCTCTGGCTGAAGCCGCTCCAATGATGCGACTCGATCTGACCGAGTTGACTCTGGGGCTGTACACCACTCCCCTTCCTCAGGAGCAGAGCACAGAGGCTACCAACAAATCAAGTAGCTAATTAAAATCTGGCCAAGCCCTCTGTAACATAGTCGTTAAAAAAAAAATATCACTCTGGCTGTCATTTTAAAATGCACTTTATGCTGTCGAGGTCTATATACCCTAGAAACACAAGTGCTGCCATATATTGCCTCTGCTCAAGCTGCCTGCAGCAGCATACCAGCGTGTTACAGCAGGGAATAAAACACTCCAAGCACTTGTGAAAAGCACAATATTCCCGTTTAACGGCACCAAAGACTGAAGCTGTGCCAGCGCCGCGGCTCAAACGCCATCTATAGCTTCAGAGATCAAAAATGAAAGTGGAAAATAGGCCCTCAACTAGTAAAACAGCCCCTTCCAGGAACAGCTTAAGAGCTCTGCTTGACCAAATAAGGGAAGTGAGAGCTGGGAGCCAAAGCAGCAGAGCCACGCTGGATAAAAGAGCCAGACAGCTGGAGAAGAGGACGTGAATAAGCCAGTTTCACTAGACCGGACTGCGAATGGGAAGAACAAATGGTCGGCGACCGCGAGCGGAAGCGGAGCCTGCCAGGAGAGGCCTGAAGGCAGACTCGATGATCTCCAGAGGTCCCCTCCAACCCCTACCATTCTGTGATTTGTCCTGGCCGGTGGGAGCAGCAGCAGGGTCTGGCTGGAGTCTTAGGGGAGGGGGGATTTTGAATGCAGTGCAATGCCAACCTTCTAAAGAACAAGGAAGAGAATAGTCACGGCTTGTGTCTGGAAAGAGATGCTGTCGGGGCACGCACCTCCTCCAGCCAAAGTGCTCGGCACCTGAGCGTGCCAAGCCAAAAACCCAAACCTGAAAGATGCAGTGTGTACATCCTAGACTGAAACGCACGTCACCCCGCTCTGCGGAGCTACTGGACGAGGACAAGCACAACGGTGGAGTTGCTATGGAGCATACTGTTCATTTTTCAGCTTCAAAAGAAACTTGAGTTGGGTTTTTTCCTTTTTAAAAAACAAAAACAAAAACAAGAAAACCCACACGGATGTCATTCAATTTATTTTAGCTTGCTCTACTACTTCATTATCTTCCAGAAAAAGAAAGAACACGCTATCATCCATCTCCAAGGGATGCTTCATGCAGGCTCCAAGCGCAAGCCTTGCACAGGAATAAACACTCTGCGTTAGCCTGGTGTCTATTTGCCAAAGGACACAGCAGGTTCTACAACCAATTACGTCCCTGGAGAACAGACTGTAACAGCCTGTGACAGGAACACCAAAACTTCATACAATAAATCAAGGAGTTAACACATACCTGCAAAGGAAACCATCTGTTTAAATTCTTTCACCTCTCGTCCAACTATTAAGCAGACCAAGAAGCTTGGTTTTAGGTGCTGTCATCTCTGCTTTATTTCCCTGAAATCCTGGAGCCAAGAACAACCAAAAAAACCCATTATGCTGATACCACAGGAGGAACACACAAGAGGGGGACCTCAAGGCTTCTCACCCTCTGGCACAAGAGCTGCGCCAGCCCGAGCAAGGGCTCCCTGCCCCACGCTCTCAGGTGCTCTCCTCTGCAGTATCGGCCTCCCTCTCGGCAGTCTCACCAACACTCTGCCAAAGCCAAGCAAGGGGCACCCACCTGTGCTCTCCATCCTGGGTGCTGCTTCCTAAGCCAATTCACCTTCAAGAACACAACATTTACCAGTCATTGAAATTCAAAGCCCATTAATTGTTGCCTCCTCAGAGCGTGAGTGGATCAGACCCATTCAGTGCCGGCCCCTCTCCTGCCAGCTGCAGGAAGGTAATCTATCTGCACATCAGCCTGGCATTGACACTCAGGGCTGAGAGGCCTTCACAGCAACGCTGGAGGAGGAAAAGGGGATGATTAGACCTCTGCGTGTCACTACACCTATCACTACAGCACTGATAAGAGTTCATCCTTAATACTGAGACTTAGGAGTCTTCACAGCCTTTAACTGATCCTCATGATGGAACGACCGGGGCAAGGATCGTCCCCCTGGGCTGGGCACTGATGAGGCCACATGTCAGCGTGAACATCACTGGGTTCAGTTCTAGGTTCTTCAAGACAGACATTGAAGGGCTGGCGCGTGGCCAGAGAAGGGCAACAGAGCTGGGGAAGGGGCTGGAGCACAAGGGTGCTGAGGAGCAGCTGAGGGACCTGG